>JAUTXW010001262.1:2627500-2830000 GCA_030620095.1 Kuschelorhynchus macadamiae | reverse complement strand
TTTGGAAAATCGTGTAAAAAGTCACAAATACAACAGCCCTAACGAATCATGAAAAATCGAAAAACCATACTTTTAACTATAATGGAATAAAGATCTTAAAGACCGAACACCACCTAAAAAAGAGAGAATTGTATGAAATGGTTGAAATTCAAAAAAACAATAATAGTATAAATGACAAAAAAGATATCAACAACCTCAGTAAAATCTATACATCTGTATTACAGTAGTTAAATAAATTGGATTATTTCGACATTACGTTCTAAGGTAAGATATATTTTTTAAAAAAATTTCTGTTATCATACCTACATGTTCATATCAAATTGTAGATTTAAAAAGACCAGAAGCATGGTTGAAACTATCTTTCCTATATACAATATATGTATGTTTTGAAGTAATTTTGCCTATTTTAACTTAGCACGCTGACCTTAAACCAAGAAAAATAAAACCAGAAATATATTAAAGTCATAGGTAAAGAATAGCATAACCAAAAAAAAAAAATATAATATGGGTAAGAAATATATATAGAACAATTGAAAGATCTTTTGGAAGAGAAGTAGTGAATGACATGAAGGAATATGAAAAAATTTCACATAAAATATGCAACCAAAAAAATATATATTTTTTTATAAGATGCAAATCAGAAAACCTACAACTAACTTTCTTAAAATTTAAAATATCACATGTATCCTTTGAAAATGTAAACTTATATATACATATATTTTACCAAAATTTATTTAAATATACTTTGTTTATTATATATAGATACAACGCTGTCCATAAAAAACTTACATAACAAAATTAATCAGCTATATATATATAAGTTACCACAACAAATATTTGAGAAATTTAAACTATGCAGCACACAAAAATATATATATATAAAATATAACAAAATATATATATATATTTATTAAACAGAAACCTAAAATAAAACAAAACATATATATATATATATATACATATATAACTAACGTATAAATATATTAGATATCTATATATATATTTGCAATGGAAATAAACCAAGATATATATATATATATTATATATATAAACCGGTATAAATCATTTGATATATATAAAGGGATGAATATATAGCTAAATATATATATAATATAAAAACAAATTAAAAAATCAAACATTAAAAATATATATATAACATTCCATATATATATAAAACTATATCATTCTTAAAAAATAACACTCATATAAAGGTTTTATAATATAAATCAAATAAAACAGTTTATAATATATATATATATATATAAAAAATATATATATATATATATACAAAAAAATTATATATATATATATATAAAAGAAATAATGAATAATTCAATAAAATAAATATTATATATCTCCTAATACTGCAAAACAACTTAAAATACGATATACCATATATATATAACTACACAAAGAAAACACACCATTACGACCGATCGTGTCATATATATATCTCGAAATATCTGAAAAATATAAAAATATAGTTCATAAAAACAAATACTATATTAAAGACTATATTTCAAAAATAAATTAAAAAATATAATAATAGAAAATATATATATATATATATATCTCTATATATATATATATATAATTAAAAAGAAGTGGTCAGAGATAAGTAAGTTCACAGATATACCAGAAGATGAATTTATACAAGCCATAGAACTAACTCTAAACTCTACTTATTTTTTGTACGAAGACCAGCTATATAAACAGATCGAGGGTTGTGCTATGGGGGCATCAATATCTAGTGTAGTCGCGCAAATAGTAATGGAGGATCTGGAGGAGAATGTTTTAAGTAATATAGGTTTCAATATTCCTTTCTTTTTCTGGTATGTTGATGATTGTATTACTGCCATTCCGTTTGACCAATCGGAAAGCATAATACAACAATTCAACCATATAAATATATATTCACAATTGAAATTGAGCAGAATAGCCAAATAAATTTTCTATATATAACACTACACTATATAGGATAACAAATAAAGACAGATATATATATAACCATATATATATAAATTTTAAGTCTAGTCATCCAACGTATATATAATATATAATATATAGCAGATCGCGCTATTCAACTATCTGACCCCGAATACAGAGAAAATGCAATTGAAAAAGCAAAATCCGCATTACAATTAAATCAGTACCCGATACACTTAGTCAATAAAATTTTCAAAAACAGAATCCACAAATATTATAACACCTTATTGTATATTAAAAAACCTGGGTCTACGTCAGCAAAATTCATTACGCTTCCTTTCATAAATGGTTTATCCCAAAAATTTCAAACATTATTTAGAAAATTCGATATTATAACATGTCATAGAACTTACAATTTACTATCAAAAAATTTTCGCAAACTAAAAACTAAAACTATATTGGACAGACCAGCCAATATTTGGAAAATCGTGTAAAAAGTCACAAATACGATAAAAAAAATTCAACAGCCCTAACGAATCATGAAAAATCGAAAAACCATAGTTTTAACTATAATGGAATAAAGATCTTAAAGACCGAACCCACCTAAAAAAGAGAGAATTTTATGAAATGGTTGAAATTCAAAAAAACAATAATAGTATAAATGACAAAAAAGATGTCAACAGTTAACAACTCGAAACACGAGAAATTATTTTTAAAAAATCAATTTTATTTCATAAGCGTACAAAGAGAACTGACTACAAAATGCATTTTAGTTATATTTATAAGTTCAGTAATGCTTATGTTGCATGAGAACGAAAAGATAAAAGTCTAAGAATTGCAAGTGCATAAATGCAGAATTGCATTTCTCACGGGAACGTAACTCCTCCCCTCTTAGTTGAAAGCACGTTCTTAAAGACGTGTTTTCAAAAATTTCCAAAAAGGTTTAAAGATTTTTAATATTTTAGAAAATTCTATTATTTTCTTCAATATCTAAAGTATTAGAGTTTGCATTTAATTGTTTTTTCTTAGACTTTTTTACAAGTTTTTTGTATATAAAAAATATAAAAATTATTGAAATGAATATGTAAAGTAAAATTGTCCAAAAACTGGTCTTCTTTACATAAATCGTTGTGGTCATTTCTTCTAGGGCCTTCTTTTGGTTTTCCAATTTGGCTTCGATTTCTTTAGTAGTTTTTAGGTTTACGTAGTTTAAGTCCATACTAGGAGGGTTGTAGAATGAATCTCGGTTTTCCTTAATTAGACTTAAATTAAGGGTAGGTAGATTAATTCCATTAAATGTTAATTGACTTGATTTATATGTTTCAAGCGTAATTGACTTTATCCGTACTTTACATCCTGGGGATGACTCAAGAAGATAGGAACCATATAAGGGTATGTTATCTTCGGATTTTTGACAATTTATGACGGCGATTACTTGTATTGGTACTGTTATCAGCCATTTGTCGTCGATTATTTTTGTTGTCTGGATCTCGTGCATTTGAGTTTCGAATGGGTGGCAAAACGTAATATTTGTGTGATGTTTGATAAGTTGAACAGCACAGGAGGGGCTGTCTTCGACAAACGTGGTGTGGGCTTCTTTACACAAATATTTTTGTGGTTGGATTTCGTGACATCTTTGGTCCATATGGGCATATTTTGTATTGCCTAATGCTAGGTAGGGTTTATAAGGAATATTTACAAGAAATGATCGATTATTGGGAATTGGTAAAGGGAATAACTTAAAATATTGATATATCTCCGATTCCACAAGAGGAAGTTCAAATATAAATACAATATTAAAGTTTTTTAAGAAACTTTTAATTTCTATAATTTTTTCGAAATTAAGTATATTTTTATAAGTTACTTCTAAAGGGAGTTTATCTGAGCCTAGATGATCGTGTAAGTTCTTTATTTCTATAAATAGTTCATTTGGTTCTATTATTGAATTATAAAGTACATTAATTTTTGCAAAAGTGATACCTATTTCAATCTTATTCAGAATATCGTAGATTGATTGATAAATTGTTGTTATTTGATTGATTATTGTATATATTAAATAAAATTCGTGATTACTTATTTGTTCCATTTGAACTTTATTAATTATTTTTTCTATTTGTAAAATGCGTGACTTTAGTACCATTTGGTTATGTGTGATATTAGATATAATTGTTTTAAATTTATTAATAGTGGATTCTAAAAGTGTAATTTGATTGATAGCGTCAATTTTCAATTTATTTTGATTTTCTTGTAATTTCGTGATTTTGGCATCAATTTGCTCTGCGTCATTTTGATCTAAGTTTCCAGTTATACTTTTTATGAATGAACCTAAGGGGTTAAAAAGACCTCTTTTACTACGATAATTTTCTTGCTTTGGGACAATTTGTTCTAATAGAGTTTCTATTCTTTTTTCAAGTGTACATAATGTATTAAAAGAATTAAAATATTCCTTATGGTATTCGCTGTTATTTTGAATGTTTATGTATATTGATTTTGCTTGTTTTTGAATATTTTGAAATTGGTTAATTAAAGGGGTTAGGTTAATATTTTGAACGAATGTCCAATGATTGGATTTAAGTTTAGCGGTTCCCATTTTGAATGGTAGTATTCCTGGATGTTTATTTAAATCATGGAATTTTACGTAGCCGCCGACGATGGTCCAGCATCTGGAACAAGGGGTATTATTTTAGTTTCGTTAACATGTATAATTTCTTTGTATTTATTTTTGGGATTTTCTATTTGTATTTTATTATTTTCTAATATAGCCGTTAGTATGAATGGGCCTAAATATCTCTTTTTTATTTTTCCAGATCGATTATCTGATTTTTTATAAATTTGTGAGCCTATTATTAAATTGGTCGGGGTTTTATCCTTGTTTGCCCTATCTATAATTTTTTGTTTTAGTTCTCGTGATTCCTTTGTAATTTTGTCGTACAAAATTTGTGTGTTATTTTTATGATTATTGACATACTCGGTATATACATGAGCGGGTATTAAATCCATAGGATCTCTAGAGTCTGTGTGTCCGAAGACAAGTTCGTATGGGGTAAAATTCGTACTAGAATGGATCGTGTTATTATAGGCAATAATTGCGTACGGCATAAGTTTGGTAACTTCTGCATTGGGGTCTGATTCTCGAAGTAATCGAATGTGTTCGATTAATGTGGAATGTAGCCTTTCAACAGGGGAGTTTGATTCATGGTGGTAGGGGTAGTGAAGTGTATTTTAATATTATGTGTATTTAATAAGCCTTTAACGACTTCGTTCTGAAATTCAGATCCGTTGTCTGAAACTATTTGTTTTGGAATACGTAAAAAGGAAAAGAAATTAATTAACTGTTCACAGCACGACACTGCATTTCCAGTATAAGGCAAGGCTTGTGCGTATTTGGAGAATTTATCTATAATAGTTAGGAATTTTTGTTTACCTATGATGAAAGTGTCGATATGAACAATTTCGAAAGGTTTGCTTGGCGTTTCGGTTAATATCAAAGGTTGATCTGGTGGTTTTCGATTATATTTTGATCGTTGACAGATTTCACAATTATTGATGTATTTTGTTACATCTGCCTTAAGTGATTTCCAATAATAATTTGCTTTTAAAAATTTGCAAGTTTCTTCGATTCCTCTATGATTTGTTTTGCCTTCATGACGATATTTAATTAGTAATTCTCGTTCGTCAGGTTGAGCATTATTTATTAATTTTGAACATTCTATAAGTTTTAAATTTTTAAAATGGTTATTCATTGTTTGTTGAAAATAGGTTCTTAGTTCTTTGGAAAAGAAATAAACATATGTTGTTTTATTTATTAAATATTCTTTCAAAAAGTTAGTAATTACTATAATATTAGTGGGTAATGTTGCGTGAATAATTTGATGTCCTTCGAAATTTTCACGTTTGGTTTTAACATATTTGTCATAAGGTGCTTTTTTAATAATAAGTTGATGAGCTTTATTATTAATAATTTCATCTAATATAGTCATATTGGAATGATTTTCGTTAGCATTTGTACTATGTATTGTTTCCGTTACGGGTGGTTTTATTGGAATATTAGAATGGGTTAGTTGTGTTATAGGTGGAGTTATTAGAATGTCAGAAATAATATTAATTTTGGGTGTTGCTTCAGGTTCGTGTTCTAGTCTTTCTATTGTTTGTGACACTACTTCAGAGTCAAGGATATCTGGGTTGAATTGGTCGTTTAGGAATTGCGTTACGTCGGTGTCTATATCGCCTGGGTAATTTATTAATGATTCGGATTCGATTGCGTTTAATTGAATTCGGCTAAGGGCGTCAGCGTTAGTGTTTTGTTTCCCTTTTTTGTAGATTATTTCATAATCATACTCTTCAAGTTTTAGCCTCCAACGTACTAATTTCGAATTTGGTTCTTTGAGGTTAAATAACCATACTAATGGGCGATGGTCAGTATATATTTTAAATTTTTTGCCATAAAGGTAAGGTCTAAAGTATTTACATGCCCAAACGATTCCTAAAAGTTCTTTTTCAATCGTTGAGTATTTTTGTTCTGTTTCATTTAGAGTGCGCGACGCGAATGCTACAGGGTTGTCATTTGGCGGGTTGCCTTGAGAGAGAACAGCGCCTAGGGCTACATTTGAGGCATCTGTCGTAAGGACAAAAGGTTTTTCAAAATCAGGGTATTTTAGTATTGGAGCATTAATAAGCAATTCTTTTAAATGGTTAAAGGATTGAATAAAGGCTGGTGAGTGTTCAACTTTCGCTCCTTTTTTGAGACATAGTGTAAGGGGTTTCGTGATTTTTGCGAAGTCTTTGATGAATCTACGATAATATCCGGCTAGTCCTAAAAATGACTTAATGTCTTTTTGGGTTTTTGGTATGGGGAAATTTTTAACTGCGGTGACTTTATCAGGATTAGGTTTTACACCTTCGCTTGTAATTTTGTGACCTAAATAAGCAACTTCTTTGTGTAAAAATTCTGATTTGTCTAGCTGCACTTTTAAATTGGATTCTCTAAGTCTATCAAAAACGGATTTTAATCTATCGATGTGCTCTTGAAGTGACGTAGAGAAGATTATTATGTCATCAAGATATACAGAACAGATTTCATTTTGAAGTCCCCGAAGGACGTTGTTCATGACTCGCTGAAATGTAGAGGGCGCATTTTTTAAGCCAAAAGGCATGCGTCTAAATTCATAATGACCTGTATCGGTTGAGAAGGCTGTTTTAGGGATATCATTCGGTTCCATTTCTATTTGATGGAAACCGGTTGCTAGATCCAATGTGCTGAAATATTGAGATTTTCCAAGTTTATCGAGAATATCCGATATATTTGGTAAAGGAAATTTATCATCAATACTGCGTTCATTGATTTTACGGAAATCGCAAACGATACGCCATTTACGTTTACCGGACGCGTCCATCTTTTTTGGGACAATCCAAATTGGACTACTCCACGGTGACGTTGAGTTTTGAATGATACCGTTCTCTAACATTTTGTTAATTTGGGTTTTAACCTCTTTTTTATGAATTTCGGGATATCGATAAGTTTTTGTATATATAGGAGTGTCATCGGTTAGGTTTATTTTATGTTTAATTTGATTAGTAAATGTAAGTGGGATGCCCTCACAATAAAATATGTCACGATATTCGTAACACAAGTTTCGAATAGCTCTGTATTCTTCCTGATTACAATGTGACAGTCTTAAATTTTTTAAGTTTTGCTTTTGTGTATTATCCATATATTCATTTATTTCTGTATCGGTTTCCATTTTTTCTATGAAGTTGTTTTCTACTTCATTTATGGTTTCGATATCTATGGGATTAAATATTTTTATTTTAACTGGGTTTTCGCGACTATTCGTAATTATAGTTGTTGCGTAGGAGTCAATGACTTGTACTAAAGCTTCTGGAATCTCTGCGCAACCAAAATCTGTATATTTTAAAATACCTAAACCATTCGATTGATTTACAGGCAGTTTGATTCTTTGACATGTACGTGGGGGAATTATTATTTCGATAGTTTCAAAATTATGTAAATTTGATATATTATTTTGATAATATAAAGGCAATGTTACAAATTGAGTATCTAAAGAACAATGTTTTAAATTTATATTAGCTCCAATATGTGTTAGAAAATCAATTCCTAAAAGTCCGTCAAATTTAGGTGAAAAATCAAAAAGATAAAACTTATGATTACCTGTATGATTAAAACAAGGAAATATTGGTATATTAATTACTTCATTGTGAATGGACGTAGCGTGGGCTGTCCTTACTGAGAAAGGTTCCGAAAAAATGAAATTTGAATAAATTTTGTATGCTAAATTAGGCTTTATAAAACTTTTGCCACTACCTGTATCAATTAAAAATTTTGCTTTGATTTCGGGTATGAAAATTACTGGTAAATCTGAATTTGTATAATTATTTAAAAGTATTATGTTTGGTTGTTGGAAATTTGGTTCTCCTGAAAATTTTCTTCATTAAAATCAATTTGATTTTCATAAGGGTTATTTTCTAGACAAGAAAATTCGGTATTGGAGTCATTATACGAATATTGCGAATTATCGGTGTATTCCGGGTAATAATATTGAAATTCAGCATTGCTAGTTTGAAAATTTTCATTTTGATCATTATCGGTATTTATCGATTCGACTGATTGATTATATAGTTCTTCTACAACAATATTACGTTGTGAAGAATGTGGTTGTTGGTTTCTTCTAAGGATTGTGTTCCCTGAAGAAGTATCCATCGGCTCAGGCTTTTGTTGGCGTGATATTCCAGAAGAAGTTGGGCGTTGATTTTGGGGATTAAAAGATGGTCTTGGGGTAAAAGTGTTTCTTTGCATAAAATTTTGATTTGGGAAATTCGATTGTCTAAAATTATTTGCGGGTTGCCTAAATTGTCCAAAGCCCATAAATTGATTATTTCCATTATTAAAATTTGGGATTGGTTGTTTATAAGAAGGCATAAAATTTGAAAATTGCTGAACGGGGTAATTCGAAAATATTGGTCTCACATTAGCAGGATAATGTGCTTGTGTAGGCAAATTTATTTTTGGTTTTTGTGAATTAAAATTTGGGTTTTTTGGTAATATGTTACTACGGTTCTTATAATACATAAAATTTTCTTCTTCCAAGGCACAGCTCATTGCCTCTTCTAAAGTAACTGGATTTTTTAATCTAACCACAAGTTGCATATGGTAGTTTAGACCGTTTATGAAGGTTTTTAATACTAAATTTCCGTATTCATTAATTTTTAAAAGTTTTAGAGCTTGCGTTTCATTGCTTAAATTTACTTTGGAAAATAACAAACTGCGAGCGTCTTGCAAACGCAGGCCAAATTGTTGCGGTGTTTCATTTTTTTCCGGTTTGGACGTTATTATATCTTGAATAATACAATCAATCGATCTATGATCTGAAAAAGTCGAAATTATTGCAGCTTTTACTGCGGGCGATGTATTTAATTCTATTCTAGAACAAATAATATCGGCTGCCCTACCTACAAGTTTACTTAATATAGTATCGTGTAAACATACATTTATAGGTGCATTATTGTCCGTTTTATTTCTATGATTATTATAAAAATTATCACAAGCATTAATAAATCTGTTTATTTGTTTTGGATTCCCATCAAATAAGGGAATATTGTCTGCCTGATATCTGACTAGTTGTAAATTAGGTTCAGTAGTCATTATTTTACTTATTTGAATTAAATTAGAAAAAGGTGTTAGATTTCCTTCACAATTTAAATTTCCAAAAGCTGATGTTAACTCTTCCAGTTTGCGGAATTACAAGAGACGTAAATATCAATATTTAAGATAGGATAAAAATAAAATAAAATAAGGAAAATTGAAAGGAAGCACTTACAGCAATGTACTGAAGATAATTCCAATTCTCATTCTTAAACTAGGGTCCAATAGGAGAGGCGATGTGGTCCTTTCCCTGGTTAGCAGCTATGAGGGTGGGACGATGTGTGTTCCCAAACTCGCACCAATAGGACGCTGGACGATGCTGTTCCAAATCCCTGGTCAATTTTTGAGTTTCTTAGTACACCCTGAAGATTTTTTAATTGTCCGATTTTTGCCACGAATCGTTAAGACGAAACCAGAAAATACGCACGATGCGCGACTGTTGACAATAATCCTACCGACTGCGCCAGTTAACAACTCGAAACACGAGAAATTATTTTTAAAAAATCAATTTTATTTCATAAGCGTACAAAGAGAACTGACTACAAAATGCATTTTAGTTATATTTATAAGTTCAGTAATGCTTATGTTGCATGAGAACGAAAAGATAAAAGTCTAAGAATTGCAAGTGCATAAATGCAGAATTGCATTTCTCACGGGAACGTAACTCAACAACCTCAGTAAAATCTATACATCTGTATTACAGTAGTTAAATCCCACATTTCGTCGTGTTAGTATGTAAAATGTGTGTCTGTCAATATTTTAAAATCTAAGTTATGTACGTGCATTTATAAATAGTCTGTGTTGTACGTGTTTATGTAAATGTTTATGTTAGTTTTTTAAAATTTGGATTATTTCGACGTTACGTTCTAAAGTAAGATATATTTTTAAAAAAAATTTCTGTTATCATACCTACATGTTCATATCAAATTGTAAATTTGAAAAAGACCAGAAGCATGGTTGAAACGTTATCTTTCCGACTACAATATATGTATGTTCCAAGTAATTTTGCCTAGTTTTAACTTAGCACGCTGACCTTAAACCAAGAAAAATAAAACCAGAAATATATATATATATAATATATATATATATATATATATATATATATATATATATATATATATATATATATATATATATATATATATATATATATATATATATATATATATATATATATATATATATATATATATATATATATATATATATATATATATATATATATATATATATATATATATATATATATATATATATATATATATATATATATATATATATATATATATATATATATATATATATATATATATATATATATATATATATATATATATATATATATATATATATATATATATATATATATATATATATATATATATATATATATATATATATATATATATATATATATATATATATATATATATATATATATATATATATATATATATATATATATATATATATATATATATATATATATATATATATATATATATATATATATATATATATATATATATATATATATATATATATATATATATATATATATATATATATATATATATATATATATATATATATATATATATATATATATATATATATATATATATATATATATATATATATATATATATATATATATATATATATATATATATATATATATATATATATATATATATATATATATATATATATATATATATATATATATATATATATATATATATATATATATATATATATATATATATATATATATATATATATATATATATATATATATATATATATATATATATATATATATATATATATATATATATATATATATTTCTTTTCTTTCCTTTTGTTTTTTCTTGACTGTGACCTATAGTGGGGACGGAGTCATTTTTAGACGTATATAACTACCCATCAAATAAAAGTTTTTTTTTGGAGAAATCGGCGTTCAGAATTTTAAGTAAAACACTCTATATATTAAACTAAAGTGTCATAGTTTTTCTCCAAGGCGGTAAGTCGAAGGTTAATTGGCATCCATTTGAATGCGTCAACTATTATAAACGATTCAATTATCCATTTACGAGATTATTAATTTATATATTTTTTATCGTATGGAATATTATACTCACATATGGGCTTGGCTATGACCTGAATAATTTTCCAAGAATAGCAGTGAAGACTAATAATTTTTAATCATTTGTTTACCAAAGTGTACATACAGTCTAATTCGTAATGAATAAATTTATGAGAATATCGAAGTAACTCTAAAACCCGTAGATTTTTCAAAGTCTTTTAACCGACTTGTTTCCAAAAGGTTATATTTTTGTTTATTAAAAAAATGTAGACTTTCCGATATTCTGTTTTAAATTTTAGATATATGTTCGTTTATCTTTTTCTAGCAATATTTTTTTATTGGCTGAACATCCAGATCGTTCGTTAGACAAATGAATTTTCTGTCGGTAACCCATAGCGACTTATCATATTGCAGATATTATGTGATTTATGTGCAGCAGCAGAATAGGGAATCTATATTCACTCCAATATTCTCTTAAAGTTTTTATCTATGAGCAGACCTCGATGGCCGAAGGCCTAAGTACTAGGTACCTTGATCGCTTTTAATAAAGAAAGGAAAAGTTTATTAATACGAAATTTTAAGATCTGCTGGTAACACATTCCATAATCTGGACACTCTGGGAATAAAAGAGCGAATAAAGTGGGAGGTCCTTTGACTTTGCAGTTGGACCCCGGCAGTAATGACTAAGCGGGGCATAATGGATGATATTTCGTCAGAACCGAATCCGTGATAGGATCTGTAAAACAGAGACAGATCGTCCACTCTAGTGATACAAGCTTCCTTGTGAGGTTTGTATCATCAATTAAACGAATAGCTCTTCTTTGGACAGAGTCGAATATTAAGGATTGAAGGAGAGGCTGTTTCCCATATGCTTCCCATATGTGCGAGCAGTACTCAAGCCAAGGTCCGATTTGCGAAGTATATAGGGTAAACAGCTTGGCAGAAGAAAAGTATTTTCGAGCTCGGAAAAGAAAATCCCATTTCTCCCTTGAGAATTGAGGTGATGTGATCATGCCAGCGAAGTTCTTTCTGAAAAGTGATATCGACTAGGCTAAAGGAATCTTTAGCTTCAAGCATTTGATTATTCATTTGAATGGTGTGGGTACTGGAATATGATTTGTGAGATAGTAAACAAGATTTTATCTTAGTGGCGTTAAACTGGACAAGGTTCTTTGCTGCCTATTTTACGATTTTCATCAGGTCCTCGGTTAGAGATAAAGTCATTAATCTACGCCTATCATCAACTTCAGTCTTAAGGACAGGTTTGGCAAACTGTATATTGCAGTGGAGTGTGCCATCGTCGGCATAGCTGTGAATTAGAATGCTAGTGGAAGCAGGATAAATAGGGTAGGTTCCAACACTGTAGAACATCTGCGTTGATTTGCTAAAAGTTTGATGAATGGCCGTCAACCACTACAGAAATACTTCTTGTGGAAAGAAAACTGGCAATGCAATTACAAAGTTTTGAGGATGACCATAGGCAGGAAGTTTGTTAAGAAATTCGCTATGCCAGACTTGATCAAATGCTTTGGATATGCCGAAGGCAATAATCTGTGCTCCTTCGTAAAATTTGATAGGGTTAATCCAGTTGTGGGTTACGAAGGTAACAATATCTGCTGTGGATCTTTGGTGGCGAAAGCCGTATTGCCTGTCGTGTATGAGTTTAAACATTTTAAGGTAATTTAGAAGATCATTATTGATATACTTCTCCATTGCTTTACTCATAACTGGGAGGAAGTCTGTAGTTAGAGGGAAGAGTCTTTTTTTGAGAACAGGCTAAACACGAGCAGATGTCCAGCTTTTAGAAACAATGCCGTTGTCATAGGACATTTGGAATAACCTGGTGAGGATAGGGATCAATTCAGAAGCGCACCTTTTTAGGACTATGGTCAGAATACCATCAAGGCCAAAGGACTTTTTGGTATTAAGTGTTTTGAGAATATATCGTATCTTTTTAACCTTAAAGATAATTTCGTGCATATTCTATCGCAAAGCTGATGGAAGGGGGAAGTGAAGAGGAGGGATTAAAGTAGAATTTGCGGTCGAACGGTGTTGCAAGAAGCTCAGCTTTTACATTAGACGTGGAGACGATTTCATCACCAGAAGTTAGGAGTGGAAAGGAGCTTTGACAGAAGTTTTAAGTAATATTTTTAGCAAGCGACCAAAAGGATTGGTTTCCAGTTTGGCAAGAAAGAACTTTGCCTTTTATGCGTATATTGAAGGCATTTTTGGCTTCGAGAATTATGCGATTGTAGTGATAATCGTTTTTTTCTAAAGTAGAATTCTTGAGAAAAAAAAGAGGTTTATTTTTGTGAGGTTTTGAGGTCTTAATAGAATGTGGTATAAAAGTTCCTATATCTAATTGGATTACATCCGAGATTTGTGAACAGATATCGGAAGGATCATTGGTAGAGAACTAAACATCATTTCAAAGGAAGAAAAAGTAGAAATCCCGCAATCCATCCCAGTCAGCGGAATTATAGATGAATATATAATCGTTACTTTATATCAATAAACTGAAGCTAGCTTACAAATAAAGGGTAATCAACGCAATTTTTGTAAAAAATACATCGAAAAGCACATGAAATACCAAATTTTCAACGTTATTCGCGTTCCTAGGTTACCCGTCGCATACAAACAGCGAAATGAAAATTTTGTTTTGTTTTTTTTTTTCGAAAAACTCTGTAAAAATGTTGACCTTATTACTCTAATATTCAATTTTACTTACGTAATTTAGAAAAAAGGGCAAATATCAAAATTCCATTGCATTTCTGCTAAACAATAAGGCTCATCAAAAAGTCTATAGCTTTAACGATTTTTACAAAAATGTATAGGTCTGCTAATCGTCAAAAATATTGTCATTTCGGGAAAATAAATTGACTCTTAAATTCCAGTAAAATAAAGATAACTTGAAAATTAAATTCTTAAATTTATACTTCCATTAAATCCGGTGGGATATTATGTAAAAAAAGCTTTAGGTTTATAAAAAGTTTTTTTTATATTTTTGAGTACAATTTAGGGAAAGTTGAGCAAAGAGTATTATTTTTGAAAGAAGTAAATATCCTTACCCAGGGCAATAAAAAGTATAGCTCCAGCTCCCAGGAACAGCCATTCCATAATTCTTTTCTTCGTTGGAACTTCACCAAATATCTTCCCCATGAGCAATGTGAACATAATGATCAAATAACCTCCGTAGGTAGCGTCTGCTACAGAGCTGCCCACTCTATCCCACGTGACATTTGTGAGAAGGCTCCATTCTCTAGAGAGCTTTTGAAGGTAAAGGAAGAGGCTTCGAGCCTCATCGTCAGTA
This sequence comes from Kuschelorhynchus macadamiae, assembly GCA_030620095.1. Taxonomy (NCBI): domain Eukaryota; kingdom Metazoa; phylum Arthropoda; class Insecta; order Coleoptera; family Curculionidae; genus Kuschelorhynchus; species Kuschelorhynchus macadamiae. The sequence continues at coordinate 2,815,015 of JAUTXW010001262.1, read as the reverse complement.
ACTCTTTTATACACTAAACATGCTAGAACCAGCAACTAAAAAGATTATAATGTATAACGTACAAATGTATATGTTATTGCTATTGCCCTCGTAAAAGGGAAGTATTGTAATAGTAAATCAATCACTCTCCGACATTTTTTCAGATCTTTACGTTTCAGGGTCCCTAGATACCGAAAAAAATGTTTTCTCATTCTCGTATGTCTGTCGCGGCATATCTAAAACACCACTTATTAGACTCACTAATCCAATACGGCAAAACAAAATGTGAAATAGTGAAATGTTAAAAAATTATTACTAAAAACCTACTACTATCTCAAATTTTGCACAAAAATCAAGAATTATGTAGAAGTCAACTAGAAAAATTTTGGTACGAACCTAAGATGGCAGAACAAAATGACGGCTTATTCAGCCTGAAAAAACTACTTAATGGACTGATTTCAAATTTTACCATAAATAATTGCGATATAGAGATGAATTAGTAAAACTCGGGTACTAATTCAAGATGGCAAAACAAAATGGCTGCAGAATAAAATATTTGTAATCGTGAAAAAATCACCCTCTCGGGTTTTTATATCCCTTCACCTTTTAGCGTCTCTAGATGCCAAAAAATATATTTGATCAATTCCATCGGTCCATATATCAGTTTATCTGTCAGTTCGCGGTAATACTTAAAAATTACTTATCCGATTGACTTCAAATTTTAGTCAAAATTTAAGGGTCAACTAATTATCGAATTTACCTCAAATTTTGCACAAAAAACCATAGGAATGAACATTTTAGTATGAATATAAGATTAAGAGCATAATGTTTTTGTCACCTCCGACATCATAGCTTAAAATCATTTTTTTTTCGGTTTAGCTTTACATCACACTTATGGTTATTTTTAAAAATTAATGATTAAAATGATCAGTCGAAAAACTCGGACATTTTTAGATTACCATCGCGGTATATCGACAAACTGTCTAAGGTGAAGAAAATTCGTAACCTAGTAAGAAAGGTTTCTGAAGAAATATCAGTGTTCCTGGATTATTTTTACTAATATTTTGATGATAATACTGTAAATTCTCTTTTTGTCTTATAAACGCCCACGTACTAATAGATTTTCTAATTCAGACTCTCCTTTCTTAAATTGCTTATGAAAAATTATTACCCGGAACTTCCCTCATAATGATTTTTTCCATTTGATAGGAATAGTGAAGTGTGACCCAATTTAGTTCAGTACATAGTCACAGTATATATGTGTTACATATAACGTCCTTTCATTTTTATTGGGCGTCATTTTGTTCCATCATATTGGATTCCTACCAATATTTTACCACTTTCTTTCTACCTATGCCACACTTAACTTTAAGATATAATTTAAAATAAATTCAATAAGTAGTTATTAGATTGACACATACCGCCATTTTATCAGTTTATCCCATTTTCACATTTAATTTTTCTGCAAAATTTAAAGTCAAATGAACAACATTTTTATGGTGATTTTTTCAAAAAATTACTTGGCCGCCATTTAGTTTCGCCATCTTAAACTTCAACTCATTTTATCAGTCTTTACCCTACTCCGTTGGTTCGCAGATATTTCAGATATTAAGTATTATATATATTAAGTATCTAATAACAAAAGTCGACTATTCGATAATTTATTGTTATATGCTCAGGACACATATAGATTTTATATCCTGCACGAAACCCATATTATTAGTTTTTACCTACTCCGTTGATCCGCAAATATTTCCTTACCCCAAATAGGGGAAGGTGTTCTAATATCGACCACTTAAGGCCTAACCTTACATAAAACAGCCAATTTTTAAAATTAAACTTTTTTTATTGATACAGCATATTGTTCGATATGTTATCTATCTATTATGGTATAAAAACGTACATGAATAACATAAAAAAAGTCCTGATATATAAAAAAACAAAATTATGCTTTTGATCGAAATTGCCCTCCAGAGAGGGTAAAATCGACCAGTCAGTCGGGCAATATCGACCGTGAGCTTACATAGCTGTTTACTCACAAATGACACATTTTTGGAAGTTCTCAGCATTGTTTACTCCAGAACATGCAGAATGAGTCCATTCGCCACATCCACGACATCTCCACCATAGTTCATTTTTGCCTATGTCGCAACAAACTGGACAGATATCGGCTAACTTATCTCCCTCACTTGACTTTTGGCTTTTCACATATTTTTTAGAACCTCCTTTTTTATCCTCTAAGTCAACCTTTTTTTTAATTGTTTTAGCATCTTTTTTCTGCTTTCTCTTTTCTTTTTCTTCTAGCTCCTCTTTAAGCGGTGTCGAGGTCAAAATTTTTGATGATTGTTTTTTTCTGCCAGTGACTCTTGAACTTTTTCTAATAGGAACAGAGTGAATTTCTTCAAAGGTCTTATTTTTAATTTCTACAGTCCCATCTTCATCATCTGTATCTTGTGGGTGAAAGACAGTGACTATTTGCGATTCAGACTCATCGCTTGATGAAGATTCCTGACGAGCTCGTCCAAACTTCGCCATCGCAACATTATTTTGGATAATATTTTTATCTGGAGTAATTTCCCCAGCTTGCATCCCACTAGGACCAGGAGCTGCATAGTCAATAATGCTTTCCTCAAAAATTACGGGCGCTTCTTGATTTTGAGGTTCGCTGGAACGAGGAATTGCATCATCAATAGCAGTCTCTTCCATAGGTTCTTGCGCCTCTTCGATATTGTCTGCAAATTCTTCTTCCCCAAATATATGACGGTTAATGGGGTATAGTCCTGTCCGTTCAAATTCATTAATACCCTTTTCAGCTGTGGTTATTCGGCCGTAGGCTTTAGCAAACAACTCGGCGATGTTCATAACGGAGATTTTATCAAAATGGTGACTTTTCATATATTTGTCGCATTCTTGGTTATAGGCGGTTTTCAAAGAGCTAAAGAAGGTTAAGTCCAGGGGCTGAAGACGATGGGAAGTGTGAGGGGGCAAAGAGACTGCTACAATCCCATTCTGGCGACAAAACTCGTATGATCTTAAAGTAGAATGTGTGCAGTGATTGTCTAAAATAAGTAAAATGGGGTCGTCGTTTGAAACTTTAACAAAACTTGCAAAATGTTTTAGCCATTCTAAAAATAGATCTTCGGTAATCCATCCTGAACTAGAACACCGATATATCGCTCCAACAGGACCATTTCGATCAAGGCCATCCTTCATTCTTTCCCTTTTAAAAATAAATAGTAGTGGAACATAGCACCCAGCAGCACTCATGCAGCAAACTACCTTTGTGGTTTGTCCCCGTTCCCCACTCGTTATAGCCCCAACCTGTTTTCTACCCTTTTGGGCAAGAATTCTTGAAGGCTTGTGTACCCCACTAATCCCCGTTTCATCGACATTAAATATTCGATGTGGGGCAAACTGATACTTCTGCATAACGGTTTCAAGATTATCGTAAAAAAGATTAACATCGGTCCGGTTGAAAGCAAGAACCCTATTAATGCTGGTCGCCTCTGGTTTTCTCAAGGATATTTCTGGACTTCTTCGTAAAAAGCCATACATCCATTCTTTCCCACACATTTTTTTATTTTTATTGAAGTTGTGTTTAACATTTTTGGCCTCTGCATAGTCGTAAGCAATTTTTCGAACTTTCTGTGGAGTTAAACCGTAATATTTATTTGCTAATTTTAAAATATAATTCCGCAAATCTTTTTCTTGTTGATGCGAAAATACTGCTCTCCTTCCTAACTTTATTTTCTTCTCGGGGTAACGATTTTTTAAGCGGTCCTGTAGGGTAGCATAGGGGATGTTGTTTAATTTAGCTGCTTGTCTAATACTGCATTGTTTTTTATTTATAGCATCTAATGCTCTATGTAATGCCTCTTCCGTCCAAGTCGAACGTGTGGATTGGCGAATATAATTTCTTGGCATCTGAAAACAGAAAATAAGACATTTAAATTAGAAAAAAAAGTATGTGGGTAATATCGACCATTGCGGGGAATATCGATCACTCTGACCGATATTACCCAACGTAGCACTGATAACAATTTACTAAAAAAAAATGACCCTAACCTTTTTTTAAAATTATTATGTTTATAAGTTAGAATCCTTAATAGTTACACTAAACTTACGTACTATAATTCTAGATTAATACTGATGCGTATAGAATACATACCTTCTTGAAACTGGCCCGTGATTAATAAAAAACTGCCTATTCTCCGATTATATGCCGCCGACATCTAATCTGCTCTGCTATAACGATGCAACTGCGTGGCGTGATGCATTTCGGTTAGCCCAAGGTTTTGACATGTGTTGCGGGATTGCCAGCTCAATTAATGTTTGTTTTTGCGCGTGGTCGATATTACCCGTTGATCGATATTATACGCCGTTCCCCTAATACACCACTTTAACATGCCCACAAGGTCAATAACGCAAACCATTTACGAACTTAATATCTGGGAAATAACTGCGAACCAACGGAGTAGGTAAAGAGTGATAATACGGGTTTCACGCAAGATATAAAATCTATATATGTGTTCTCAGGCAATACAAATACTTGTGTTTTTTTACTGGATCTTAACACCAAATAATGCACCACTGTAAGATAAAAACAAGACGATCGTTAACGAAAACTAACTTAACAACGAAACTTAAAATCTGGGAAATATCTGCGGACCAACGTAGCAGGTAAAGACTGATAAAATGGGTTTCAAGCAGGGAGATAAAAAAATAAATATATATATATATATATATATATATATATATATATATATATATATATATATATATATATATATATATATATATATATATATATATATATATATATATATATATATATATATATGAGGCTACCAGTGCGAAAACGGCCTAACCCACAAATTTATTATTTTAAGATATTCGGCCCAACTTGTTGCCCAAGCATATAAATATACAAGGCAAAACAGCCTATGCCACCTTCCGCGACTCTTCCAAAGATGGCGCTGGTAGTATACTTTTGCTTTAAATAATTTTGTCAACATAACATACGCATAACCGGCCTAATCCACACTTCTGTGGGTTAGGCCGTTCTTGCGCAATCAAGTCATATTGACATTACTTAGCACTGAGCTTACAGTTTTTTACGAAATATAATTGAATTAAAACAAACTGTGTGTGTGTTACAATATATATGAATATGAGTACTTCACTAGACATCAACGGTAAGAACTTTTACTTTATTTATTTAGTATTACTGTGCATGTAAAAAAATACAAGGTTTTTGAGGTTAGTTTTTTTTTCTTCCAGACTCGTATGAGAGCGACCCATTCGACGATTCTGGGTCTGAATATCTGCCTGATCAGCCTAATAATCAAAGTGGCTCAGAAACCGAAAGTGAAGAGGCTACTATAAGTGCAAAAGCAAAAACAAGAAAACGCACCAGGAGTGAGAAACTGAGGCCAAGAAATATTACGAAAGCGATGCGGACAAAAGGTCAACAATATAAGAATTTCAAAGGTAAGGTAGTAGCAGCCAAGTTATTTGAAGAAATAGTGTGTCCCTGTTCAAATCAGTGCCATGTAAAGATAAATTCTGAACGGCGAAAAACTCTGCTCGAAAACTTGTATGGGCTTGAAACTCATGATTTACAAACCTCTTACATTTTCGGCTTAGTTGAAGTTGTAAATAAATTAAGGTGTTACAAAGCCAACGCAGATCCTTCAAGACGTTCGAATACGCGATTGTACTACGCAACCAATGAAAACGGAGAAAAAGTAAAAATCTGCAAAGAGTTCTTTAAAAAAGTGTTTAAAGTTTCAGATGGAAGAATAAGTAGAATTATGTTGAGCAAAGCAGCTGGTATGACCCCTCCCGTAGATGAACAAGACAAGCGAGGACAAAATATTGGAAATCAAGAATTTCATAAACAGATTCCCCGCATATCAATCACATTATTCAAGAGTAAAGAACCCCCATAGAAAATACCTGTCGCCTGATCTTAGTTTAGGGAAAATGTATAACCTTTACAAAGATCAAACTCCTGAACCAGTGTCATATTTTGTTTTCTCCAACATATTTAATACACAGTTCAATTTACATTTTCATGCTCCTGTGTCAGATTCATGTAGAAAATGTGATTTTCTAAAAGTAAAAATAGAAGCGTCAACCGAGGAAGCTGCAAAACAGCAAAGTGTTACTGAGCGAGAGCTACATCTTCGTACGGCTGAATCAGCAAGGGAAGGGATGAAAGCCGATGCGGGGTTGGCTAAAAACGACAAAAACATCACTGTTATTAGTTTTGATCTAATGAAGACATTGGCCACCCCAGTTTTGTCAACAGGTGTTGCGTACTATAAGCGGCAACTATGGACATTTTGTCTGGGAATCCATAACCTAGCAACAAACGAGGCATTTATGTATGTGTGGGATGAATCAAAAGCTTTGTTATGACATCAAGGCAAGGATAGTAAACAATGTTGCAATAATTAAGGACTGACATAACTAAACTTTCCGACAATTTTTTGCGCACTTTAAAATTTAAAATTAACTTGTTAGTATAAAGGACTCTGAGCTTACAATATGCAATTCTAACTAAATTTGATATATGATCATAAAACTTTAACCTCTCATCTATTGTGACACCCAACACTTTTACGTTCTGCGCATATTTCAAGACAACGTTTTCTATTCTTATAATAAGATTATCCTGTACATGCTTTCTCCTACGTTCCGAAGAAAAAACTATTATGTTTGTTTTGTTAGCATTTAGTTTCAAATTATGAGTACTCAAGTATAGTTTCTAAATCACTATTAATGATAATTTGTGCGTTATTAATATCATTGTAGTCAAAAGGGAACAACATCTGGGTATCATCCGCGTATGAACGGAGGCAACAATTTAAGTCTTGTTCGAAAAGATGCGCCGTATAAAGAGTAAATAGAAGGGGCCCTAAAATTGAACCCTGAGGGACACCCGAGATTACCTCTCGATACTCTGACCGTTCACCACTAAGTACTACACATTGTGAGCGCCCCGAGAGATAGTTTCCGAAAAAATTAACTGCGGCTTCATCAAAACCATAATAGTGCAATTTTCCAGATAGAAGGTCGTGATCTATAGTGTCGAAAGCTTTTGAAAAGTCTAAAGCCACCAAGACCGCAGCCATACCTTTGTCAAGGCTTCGAAAAATGTTATCAGTCAAGTCTAAAAGGGCAGAGGTGGTGCTGAACATTTTTCTAAAACCACTTTGATACTTCGGGAGGATATTATTTTTAACCAAATAAGTTGTCATCTGCAAAGAGACTATCTTTTCCAGAATTTTGGATAGTGTCGGGATTAGGCTAATCGGACGAAGATCTCCGACACACTGAGGATTGGATATCTTCGGCAAAGGACAAACAAGTGAGCGCTTCCAAGATGACGGGAAGTATCCCAACTCCAGGCAGCAGTTGATTATATGAGTTACATGATATAGGATTTTATGTTTGCAGAGTTTAATCATAGTTAGGGAAATGTTGTCGTTTCCACTACCATTTGACTTAATGGAGTCAACTGCTGCATTTACTGTTTGAAAATCGGTAAGTTGAAAATTGAAATTCAAACCATCTCGAAATCTATTATTCTGATAAAAATGTATTTTTTCAGTGGAATTGTTAGATTTGCAAAAAACACTGGTAAAGAAATTGTTTATGTTGTTCGGATTCATGAGATGTTGGGGTAATGAAGTATTTTTTATGGTTTGAATATTTAAATTCTTAAGTGCAGACCACAGTGATTTATCATTTTTCTGACGTTCCAAATGACACAGATAGGCAGCCTTTTCTTGCCGAATACATGAAAGTGAAAAATTTCTTAGCCTACTATACTCAAGCCAATTAGTTTCGGTTTTCTGTGATTTAAATTTAGACAAGGCTTTATCTTTATGTTTTAGAATAGCTTTAAGATTTGATGTTAGCCAGGGACAAGGGGGCTTGCTGACCCTCACTGTTCTATACGGCGCATGGTGTTCAAAAAGAATCAAAATATGGTGGGTTAAGAATTCAATTTTTACATCAATATTATTTATATAGTAAATGAAATCCCAATCGATTTGCTGCAGGTCATGTTCAAAAGCCACCTGGTCAAAATTTTTAAAGTCGCGATATGTAACAAACTTTTGTTTGAATTTAGTAACCTTTAATTTAAGGTTACAATAAACTAATTGGTGGTCCGAAAGACAACTGGTATCCAAAGTACCCGAGGCCGAAACTAGGTCAGACATATTCGTGCAGATTATATCAATGAGCGTCCCAGTTGTATGTGTTATGCAAGTGGGCTCCTTAATAACCTGCACAAGCCCATATGATTCAATACATCGTGACAAAATATTAGGTCCATTTCCGAGAAAATTAACATTAACGTCCCCTAAAAGAATTATTTTATTATACATTGGCGTAATTGTTGATAAGTTTTCATCAAGTGCTTCAACGATACTATTTAAGTTTGTGTCAGGAGGGCGATAGATTACACCTACAATGATATTTTCCCGATTTTTTAGATTTATCTGGACCCAAAGAGATTCCAGGCCGGAGGCACTATTAATAAAGAAATTTTTAATTTCCCATTTAAAATAATCTTTAACATACAATCCAATTCTACCGCCGCGGCGCAGTCGTCCAGCGTCTAGCTTTCTATCACATCTGTAAAAAAGTAACCCGGTATCGCAACTGTGTCCGAGGAAATTCCGTCATTAAGCCACGTCTCAGTTACAGCGAATATCTCATAATAAACCACAAGCGCGCGACTCTCTGCAAAGCCACTGATCAGAGATCTAGTATTTAAATGAGCAACATGCAGCTCGGACATTATTTATTTATATAAAAAAAAAAGTACGAAAATATGTTACTTATAAGATACAACAAAAAATGTTTTTGTAAAATTATACCTAGTTATAAATTATAGACACAAATGTATATTATAGAAGAAACGTGAAACAATTTATTAAACTGTCTATTGCTTGTTCCCCCTAGACCGAAGATTCAAATCTAACGCTCCTCCGGCGCGGTTATTTTCTGCAGTACGCGCATTAAATAGGCCAGACGAAGCCGGTGCTCTGCTACCATTCCCAGTACCACCAGAAACGTCGATACGCTGCGATGACTGTGAGCCGACTGTTGTAGGTGTAGTACGTAAACTACGTGTATTATTTTGAAAAGACACTTTTCGTTGATGGTATGCGACTATATCATGTGGTTGTAGATGTTTTATTTCTTCAAAATTGTAAATATAGTTTTGCACCAACAATTTTTCGGCCCCAATAACTTTGGCGTCAATTTGGTTGGTTTTAAAATTTTTACCAAATTCCAATAATTGTTTCTTGTTATTGTAGTCTTCCTTTGTGTAATCATTCGTCACAAAAATTCCAGAATTTTTAAATAGTGTTGCATTTTTAAGTATTTCTATCTTTCTGAAATGATTTAGAAATTCAACTATTATGGGCCTAGATTTGTCAGGTTGACTATTAGGTATACGGTATGCATCCCTGATCTCAGAGTCGCTAAGAGACATCTTAAGATATTTATTTGTAATTTCTTTGATAATCAAATTAGGCTGCTCCTTCTCATTTGGCTGTTCCCAATACCATAAAATACGAGGTTATATTTCTTCAGCTTTAGTTCAGATTGCAGAACTCTGGTTTTTAAGCTTTGATTTTCTTGCTCTAGTGCTGCCATCTTTTCATGCAGATTAGAAATATCGTGACCTACGCTCACTTGCAACGCACCGAGTTCTGTTTTTATTTCAGCATTTTGTAGTTTCACTTCTTCTATTGGGCGGTAGAGATCTTCTAACGTTACTTTAGCCATTATAGTTAGGATGGCAGCACCAACAACAGAGGCCGAAATATGCAAATTTCGCAGCGGAGTTTTTAGGTTGAGCAATAGATGGATCAACATGCAAATGGTAGCACCAGGACTCAAAACGTGTTTTGCACAAACATTTACATGCAATTATGCCCCTTGGAAAAAAACGAAAACGAAACTTGCCTTCATAGTAAAAATCTCAACTAAGATTATTAAATACGAACAGAAGTAACACAGCTAAATAATAAACGAACAGAACTTAAAAAAAAACAATAAACGAACACACTGAACACTTATTTTAACTACGTTATAATCAATGAATAATTTAATGTCAATGTCAATGTCACTACGCTAAATTCAACAAAATTAAAAAGAAAATCAACAGAAGAAAAAACTGATATTAGGTACATGATTTTATTTTATCAGATGTTCAAAATGACGGCCATTTTGTTCTAAACATTTATCAACTCTCTTTCGAAAAGAATTCCGCTCTCTGAATAATACATCTGGGATGATTTCACGAACTGCATGCGTAATCCTTTCTCTCATGTCTTCGTCTGTAGTTGGAGCAGTCACCACTTTTTAGGGGTGGGGGGTAACTTTTAAATGTTAAATGGAAAGGTGCAGTTTTCTTTCCAGATTCGTAAGGTCTAGAAAAAAATACGTTATAATCAATGAATAATTTAATGTCAAAAATTAAAAATAAATTCAACAGAAGAAAAAACTGGTTTAGGTACATGATTTTATTATAATAGATGTTCGAAATGACAACCATTTTGTTCAGAAGCATTGTCGTTGTTTTTTCTACATCCTCCGAGAATTACTATGTCAACTGGGTAAAAAAATACGGTATTTTGGTTAGATTAGCCGCCACTATTGCAATTATCATGACAACGAACCACTTGATATTTATTTTAGTTTAAGCGTCTTGTTAAAATAAGTGTTCATTGTGTTCGTTTATTGTTTTTTTTTTAGTTTTGTTCGTTCATTATTTACTGTGTTATTTCTGTTCGTATTTAATAATCTTAGTTGAGATTTTAACTACCTATCCTTAAAATGAATGAATTCGACTGCCAAGTTGACACGTTATTAGTTCTCGGAGAATGTAGAGAAAACTATCGCAATGCTTCTGAACTTTGGGCGGTAAGATTTCCCCACTTACCACCAAAATCTCACATTGCGTTCAAACGATTAGAGACTAGGAATCGCCAGACCGGCCAACTCTCTTACAGAAAACGCAGCAGAAGGAAAACCAAAACGAACGACGACATGGCGGTAGGAGTTTTGAGAACAGTAGCTCTCAATCCTTATATTGGTTCCCGAGAACTATCCACGCCGGGATGTGTAAAACATCCGTTCTCAGGATTTTGCACAATTTTAAATTTCATTCTTACCAAATTACCTTACATCAAGAATTGTATGGACAGGACTTCGAGAGACGGGTGCAATTTTGTCGGTGGTTTCGACTATGGATGAATGAAAACAACTCACTGGAAAACATAATATTTTCTGACGAAGCAACATTCACTAACCATGGTCAAGTCAATCGTCACAATATGCATTATTTGGTCGACAAATACTTGGTGTGGGATATTTGGCGATGTTATTATTGGACCTCATTTTTTCGATGGTAATCTTAATGGACAGCGATACTGCGATTTCCTTCGAAATGACTTGCAAACATTAATGCCAAATATTCCAGAGCAACAACGTGAAGCAATTTGGTTCCAACAAGACGGCGCACCACCACATTACTGTCGAGAAGCACGTGCTATATTGAATGACACTTACCCTAACAGATGGATTGGACGTGGGGGACCAGTAAAATACCCTGCAAGATCGTCAGACTTAACCCCCCTTGATTTTTTCTTGTGGGGTTTTCTCAAAGAAAAAGTCATGGTGACTGCTTTAACTACAGCCGAGAGAAAGGATTACGCGTGCAGTTCGTGAAATCACCCTAGATATGTTATTCAAAGTGCGGAATTCTTTCCAAAAGAGAGTTGATAAATGTTTAGAACCAAATGGCCGTCATTTTGAACATCTGATAAAATAAAATCATGTACCTAATATCAGTTTTTTCTTCTGTTGATTTTCTTTTTAATTTTGTTGAATTTAGCTTAGTGACATTAACATTGACATTAAATTATTCATTGATTATAACGTAGTTTTTTCTGGAGATTACGAATCTGGAAAAAAAACTGCACCTTTCCATTTAACATTTAAAAGTTACCCCCCACCCCTAAACAGTAGAAAGGTTTAAAACATTACTTACCCCGTCAAGAAATGTTTCCCAACGACCCATTGCATCACTAGAAATTTCATTTATTTTCAATCAGCCGTTTTTTCAATATCGCTTTGTAACACTTTAAAAGGCCCATCCTGTATATATATATATAATATATATATATATATATATATATATATATATATATATATATATATATATATATATATATATATATATATATATATATATATATATATATATATATATATATATATATATATATATATATATATATATATATGTTTCATGCTAGATATAGAAGCTACATGTGTCCCGAAGATGCAACAATAAGGTTACGAATCGTCGACTATTTAAAAATAGACCGTTATCTTTTTTTACTGGATCCTATCCCCAATTAACTCTTTTTAACTCTAAGATAACAACAAGAGGATTATTAACGAAATCTATTTTTAAACTTAATATCTCCGAAATATATGCGGGCCAACGTAGTTGGTAAAAACTGATAACATGGGTTTCAAACATGATATAGGATCTATATAATAATATGTGTCCTGAAGATGCATCAATTAAATTGCGAAACGTCGACATTTTGAAAAAAGACTTAAAAATTTTTTGTTGGATCTCAACGCCAAATAATACACCACTCAACAATTTTTTTAGCATTGTTACGCCATATTGGATTTTTACCAAATTATTACCAGGTTATCCCCATATGACCCTTAATTTTCATCAAAATTTGAAGTCAATCGAGTAAGTAGTATTAAAGCTATGTCGCGAACTGATAGACAGACTGACATACGGACCGACGGAATCTTGAATAAGTAACACAGTTTTACTAGTTGAGCCCTATACCTCAATTAGTTACGGCACACAATTTGAAATCAATCCATTAAGTAGTTTTTTTAGGATGAATTTTTAAATATTTTATTATACCGCCATTTTGTTCCGCCATCTTGGATTCGTACCAAAATTTTACCAGTTGATCCAAACATAATACTTGATGCAAACTTTAAAATAAGTTGGATAAGCAGTTTGTTCGTAATATTTTTTTTTACATTTAACTAGGCCGCCATTTTGTTTCTACATTTTGGATTTTTACCAAAATATTATCAGGTCATCATCATCGTCAATCGGATCAATCGACAAACAGACAGACCGTCAGACAAACCGACAGCGATGGAATTGATAAAGCTTATTTTTTGGAATCTAGGGGGGCTAAAACTCGCTGGTGGAGGGTGATTTTTCACGATTACAAACATTTTATACACCGGCCGTTTTGTTCGGCCATCTTGAATTCGTACTACAATTTTACTAGTTGATCCCTATACCACCTTTTTTTTGCCGGTCATTTTGTTCGGTCATCTTGAATTAGTCCTACAATTTATACCACAATTAGTTATGACACACAATTTGAAATCAAACCATTAAACAGTATTTCAGGTTGAATTTTTAAATATTTTATTAAGCCGCCATTTAGTTCCGCCATCTTGAATTCGTACCAAAATATTACCATTGGATTCCAACATAATACTTGATGTTTTTTGTTTGACTTTACTAGGTCGCCATTTTGTTTCGCCCTATTGGATTTTTCACCTAAATATTACCAGGTCATCCCCATATGACCCTTGATTTTTGACTAAAATTTGAAATAAATCGGGTAAATAGTCTTTAAGCTATGCCACTATTAGATACATGGTATTAAGATGGAGGAAAAGAGGAAGCCCGGCTGTGCTGCCAGAAACCAAATAAGAAGTTACAAAGAAAATCAGCATTCCAGACGATGCTTCCTTCTATGGGTGCATGAGTTATAGGACATTTTATCTATGTCAAAACTTACTATATTTTAGTGGTTAACTTTACCTATCATCATAATAAATTCATTGTTCCCACGTAGCCAGCTATGAATCTGAGACAATGCAATATCAACGTTTTCCGTCAATCGCGCAAACCTTTTGTTGTTTGTTAATTATGTAGTTAGTTGGAATCAAATCTTGAACTGTTAAAATTAATTTTTGTAATAAAATTCTGGTTTTTAAATTGGGTTTTACAAAGTTCGTAGGTTTTATATAAATTAGTTTCTTTTCATGGAAAAGTAGTAGGCAACTAAAAAATACGTACTCTTTATTTATTCTCTAAGCAAAATCTAAAAATTAACTTAAATGATAGGAATTAAATAGACAGATCATAGGTGATTATGGACGGTACAAACAATCAATTCAAATATTATAAAGAATTTTAACCTTATAAGAAATAACTATTCAAAATGTGTCCATTTCGACAGAATTGTTTGGCTTATTTCCTTTTTTATTTTTTTACTACTTTGGGGTTTTACAGTTTATAGGAAGTACAACTTCACTACAACGTTTTTATACGAAATCAATTTATAAACATTGTTTCATACTTGCTTAAAAAGTAAATAATTATATAGTGGTTTATTTAACGCGAGTCTAATAAAAGTTAAATATTTCATAAATGGGCTCCAATATGCGTTGTGTAATTTTTTACAAAACTTTTCTTCAGAGTTGGGAAGCGGCATCATTTCATTTAAAATTAATAGATCCCTCTAATTTAACTTTTTTTAACTTCTGTCAAAATTAGTTATTTGATGCGATCTAGAAATATTTTAGTAGCATAAAAAGGCTACATCTCTTTTAATAGCATAACTCACCAATTCTATAATTCTGAGTATGGTCCATTTATCAAATCTACCCATTTTCTTCTACTTCAGAGCCGCCATTAAGTATGTAATTTGTTAAAAGAAACATTTTCAATGTCAATTAGCATCTTTTGATAAATATTTGAGCCTCTAGTAAACCTGAAATAAAAAATAGCAGTGAGTAAATGGAAGTGCTTAGAAGAGCGTTTCAAAAGAAATTAACTTACTGACAGTTCAAATTATTATTAATTATAATTTAGCTATATTATAATAATTAGATCTTAAATTCTTGTGACGGTCTAAGAGTATTTGAAGCCACGGCTGTATTTTATTTTCGGGTCCCTCTTTTTAAAGGATGCATGTTTCTTTAATGAAGAGGGAGCCTAACAAGCAAATGCAAAAATACTTAAGACAGAATTGAGACTTTTTCGTGTGTGGAGGAATTCTCAACTACCAGACATTCTTCTTCGAAATTTTTATATTCAAACAGAGATTCTTTTATATTCCGAAAATTCGTGTAGAGTATATTCTGCACGCACACATCTTTGAGTAGAAGATTTAATGGCGTCGTCCTTTGCTTTGTTACAATACATTATAAGAAATAAATAGAAACACAAGTTTTACTTTGTTAACTGCAACTTATTTTATTTTTACCTAGTCTAGTGGCTTGACTGAAGTTTCCTACTATTAGTACATTTTCAAACGCTAAGAAGATATGTACAATCTATTATGTTAGAAGTATATATACAGATAAAAAGTGTTAAGTGTATGATTAGGGAAAATCAACTGTACATATTTTATGTTCAAAAAATTTGAATAGGGTGGTATTTCCAACATCTGTTTGTGAATTTAAAATGTTAACATTTGGGTCTTTATGGTATTTATAAATTTCTATTGTCCAGGATTGATGTGAAGTTTTTAAAAAATGGTTGGCGAAATGATAGTTCGGTCTTTTTAATCTATATGAGGCGTTATACTCTTTAAATTTAACATCGAAATTTCTCGCGTATTTCCCTATATAGCAGTTATTGCATTCGTCGCCTATAAACTTCAGATTTTTTATACTTATTTATTATTGTTCTTGCGTTAAATGTCAAATTAGAGAGTTTTTGTAACGGTCGCAAAGTGACGTTAGTATTTTTATTTCTTTTAAAATATTTGCAATTTGATATTGGTCCAAAATATGAATCATGGAACTATATGCTGAAAGTGGTGGTAAATATGGTCTACGGCAAGTAGCTTTAAGTTTTTCTAGTGCAAGGGCCAAAAATCGATTTCACATCGTCCGAAGGGCCACGATGGTCCACGTCACTTTACAACCATATCAATAAAATAAAAAACATATAATTTGAAAGTGTAATAATCTTTACTGGTTAAAAAGTTCAACCAATCAATGCGACTTTTGACATTGATTATTTTTGACAAGTATGTCGATATTTCGTTTTCGTCCAGATATGCGTCTGTAACTCTCGACCTTGTTTTAGACTTCACATTCTTCATACGAGAAAACAGCTGCTTGCACACATATGTGCGCCCAAACAGAGACATCATTTTCTACTACATATTTTGAATAAAAATCAAGAAGACCCATATCGAACTTGTCTTTCAGTTCCGAATTACGCCACAAATCGATAAGCTCCATCTGACAATTTTCTCACATGTCTTTAACGGATACACTGAATGGGCAAAGAGATTGATGTAATTTTCATTATCTCTGAAGTAAGAAAACCTTGATTGGAATTCTTTTTTAAGTAAATCCATGTGCTGCGACATATTTATCCACATATGTACCTTCGCAACTCTTCAGTTTAGGAAAGTGCGTAAACTCTTTTTTCAACAACTGTTTTTTCCATAAATCCACGTTAAACTCAAATGCCTTCACAGTATCAAGTAGGTTGTTGATGAGATTTTCTTTTCCTTGTAGTTTAGTGTTCAAGTCATTGAGGTGCAGCGTAATGTCCGTGAGAAATCCAAAGTCGCGCAGTCAGTCGGAGTCACTAAATTGAGGAACTGCTTTCCCTTTGGTTCCCATAAAGGAGACGATTTCCTTCTTCAGTTCAGAAACGCGTTTTAGTATTTTTCCTTTGCTCAGCCAACGAACATCAGAAAAATATGTCACATCACCATACTCGGCATTAATTTCGTGTAAAAAATTTTAGAATTCTATGTGGTTGAGTCCGCGTGATTTAATGAAGCTCACAGTTTTTCCGACCACTTCCATCACCTCATCAATATTTGTGGATTTTGCACAAAGATTTTGTTGACGAACGATACAATGGTAATGCATCAAAGGAAGATCTGTCTGCTGTTTTTTCATCTAACCCACCAGCCCTTCAATTTTTCCTAGCATGGATGGTGCACCGTCAGTTACAACTGCAGAAAGATTTGTCAATTCTTCTAAATTATATCATCTCGGTACTGTCATCAAATATCAATAGACATAAAATATTTTCTTTAGCCTCTGGGGGCCGCAAGAAATTAGAAGGTCCAAGGACCGTGGGTTGAAGATCCTTGGTCTACGGTATGAAAAGAGTCCTTTAGTATAGTTACATCTGTATAAGTTAGTTTTCTGTAGTTCTGTTTCTTATTAAGTAATCTTTTTAATGTGATGTTTAGAAAATGTGTTAAATCGTTTTCTTCCATTTCGAGTGTAAATTTAATTTTGTTATGGATTTAATTGAGATAATTTAAAACTGTATGTAACTGTTTTTTATTTCCTTTAAAACAGACCAATATGCCATCCACGTATCTATACCAAAACAAGGTAATACACTCTTTGCAAAGGATATTTATCTTCTATATTTAATCTCTTCAAAAACTAAATCATTTATCATTTCATTTCGACTCAAATAAATTTAGAGCTTAGATTGAAATATTTTTAAAAACTATTCGATTTCTCTTTGAATGCTCAAATTTGTCTATTTAAGCTGGGAATCCTTAAAGAGCGTCTACCTTCAATTGCCCTAAAGCATCACAAAAAGGTCTTACACGTATTTTAAGATTGTTTTGGAAATAAGTGTACTATCTAAGAGCCAATATCAACAGGTCATAATTTGCATATATTTTTTAAAGGCATGCTTGCATTTGTTTAGATACATATATTAAATAATTTTTTAATATTTTGATTTTGACGTTTAAAAAAACATTTAATTTATAAGAGCTCCCGGAGGAAGGGAGAGGCCCTTCCAAAAAAATCCGGGTTTTTTGAAAACCAGTAGCAGGCTCTGTTAACACAATTTTTGAATTTTGCTATCTCTGTTGTTTCGGAAAAAATGACAAACTTATTTATTATTAAAAGATCAGCAAAGACAATTCTTATTTTGACAGTTTTTTTTTCTTATATTTTTCAATGATTCCAGCCCAGAAGGCTTATGAATATTTTAAAATATTACATATGGTTTGTTTCTTTAATATTAAATAAGCAACACAAACATGTGCCCTCCAGAGTATCATTATTTCTTATTAATTCTAGTAGTAGGGGGAATTACACAAATTTAGATAGCGTGTTTCAATATTTTTTTGTATTACCTATATCAAGGACTGATCATACGTCGAATACAGTGCATTAGCTATGAAAAAATTAACCAGATTAAATGGTCATATCGGAGTTTAACTAGATCATGCGCAACAATATGGTTATCTATAAACGAATTAAGCCAGTCCATCGTATACATTACGTCGTCTCGGACTGGCGACTCTGGGCGTTGTGCGAGGTTAATTAACAGCCTTGCCCCGGGCGTTGTGCTATTTAGGGACTAATTTATTTAACATTGGATGGATCGTCTATTTAAAGTATTATATTCCAGGGGCTATATTAAACTTTTTATTTAATACTTTACTTAAAATATTTTTAAAGGTATGAGTTCCACCTTTCGGTCTTCTTTCAAAATTAATATGATTTACATTTTTTCATAGATTTGGACGTATTACACAATATTGATTCACATAGTTGCGCACTCAGTGTCAATACTTGATAGCTATACTGAATACGGGTACATATCATACAGGTATTTACAATTTTGTTATTTCGGGGCAAAGTAAATAGAGCTTGGAGGAATATTTAATATACCACTGGCCATATTATAAATGTAAAGAACCAAGGTTCTAACATCGATTCCAGAATTTTATAAACGAAAAACTAGACAATCTATTGAAATTTTCAATAGATATACAGGTTACAGTCTATATCAAAAGTGGAAACCGATCTTAACATAGAGTCACGGTTGAATCTATCCGAGCTCATTCAGACCTCGTGAAGTAAAGATCCCTGAAGGTGCTCGTACAATCGAAGGTGAAACGTCGGAAAGTAATTCCAATTTGACACGCCCTAATCCCATGAACCATGATTTCTTAATATCAAACATAGTATATATTTATGGTCAGCAAGAAAAAGACCCTATTATTAAAATAGTAATATACAGATTGTTTCAATGAAAATGAGAAATTCCATATTATTTTTTTTACTTACTAGTCATTTGTTTATTTTTTAGCAAATCCTGGCTTAGATAAAACTGTAGACACCATTGAAAACATGTAAAAAACTCATACATCATGTACTTAAAAAATGGTATTATGCTTATTATTAATATTAAAAATAATTTTAGAAGCGCAAAATCAATACTTAAGTTTTAAATCATAAAAAGATATAAGAAAGACATGTAATTTTCTGATAAACACGGACGAATTAGAAACAATGCTAAGATGGGCCCATTTTTGAAAAGCAACGTTTTAGTAAAGCAAAACCAAGGAATTTTGTTGATACGATAATATCATAGACATAATAATAGGGAGACCCAACAACTTGTGCTGTTTCGCATTCATAAACTCCTGTATGTTTTGAGGCAATGATTGAAATAAATAAAAATGTACTCCAAGTAAAGATGACAAAGAAAAAAATATCTATCTTCTTTCTCGGATCCCACAAAAGGTAACACTGTAAAGTTATAATGAAAGACTGTTTATCTTTTTGTCGTTGACATATAATATGTTAATGGCCAGAAGCGTAACATTAATAATAGTAATATTTTTTAACCTATGTGTACAACAATCGTTTAACTGCCTATCAAAATTAAAATATGTAACTTAAGGAAACAAGTGCAAATATGTTATTTTGGTTTCTAAATAATGACGAAATAGCCATTACCAATCATATTAACCCTTAAAGTAATTTACCGTACTTACAAATTAATAATATATTAGAAAAAATCTCGTACCGCGCACGCCAGTTAATAGAGATAAACAACATTTTGACTTACCTATAAAAAACGATTTTAGGTTTATATAGACCAAATGTATGCACACTTCGCACTTACGCGCCATAATACCCAAGAACTCGCACACGAGATATCAAACCCAAAAACAAGGAGCTATAAACAAGTGCATATATTAATAATATAAAAACCACCAGATATTTATGACATGTTCTTAACTAATGAAGTATCCAATAAGTAAGAATAATTTTTAAGATTAAATAATGTAAAGGTGGGTATGCAACATATATTTATGTTTAATCCTTCAGACAAATAAATGTAGTAGACCCATTTATTCTGGTATAAAAAAGTCAAAAGTCATAAAATTTGCATACCTGGAATCCAGTGTGTGCATCATGTGAATGTTACTGTGATTTTGGAGGCCTTGTTAATGGGAAACTGACTTAAGCTTTAAAAAGGAATTTATGTTACACTGGAGATGTTAGACGTTTATGACCCGCCTAGATGAGCAAGTATACAAATAATGTAACTGACTATATTTCGCATTGCACAATATCATTGAAAGTCAAGGTGATAATTGCTAATATTGCACAATCATTGCAGAAAACTTGTCCGTGTTTGAAATTAATTGATGCAACTATATTTCATGATGATAAACAAAATTTAAAGCAAAGAATAAAAAATGAAGTATACAAAGACAACTGATAGATGTCAGGAATACTAGAAAATCAACACCATGAGAACAAAAAATATCTGGGAAATGTCAGCTTTGATAATATAGCTTCAGTATGTTCCAATATTAATATTGTTTACAGTTTGTACTAATTTTCAAAACTCTTTCTTTGAGTCACTAAGAATCGCAAATGTTGTGGATAAATGTTTCCTTGCCGTAATAGTTTTGCTTTTGCAATTAGAAGCGCAGTCATATTGTCTAACGTTTTAATGTCCATTGCTAAAAAAAATTGATAATACTTTCATTTAAGTTTAACTCACATAGTAAGCTCTTATACAAAAATTTGGATCGTTGTGAGAAAACAATTCTTGGACCAATCCGAGATAATATGGTTTAGCCTTTTAATGCTGTCATTTTGATTTTTAATGCAATAAATTACGACACATTTTATATTAAACTAGTAAAGCAACATTACCATATGCATTTCGGTCAATAAGCAATGGTCAATTGCTTATCAAAATGTTTTAAACATTCATATTTGGACATAAAATTAAATGATTAGGAAATAATTTAAACATTATGTCAAGACAAAAATATATTATTATGAGTGCCTTCTTAATTCATGAAATTTTGTTATATTATGTACTTTTATGACAGGATGCCACAAATCGTTACATAGAAATAAGCTTTTTTCCGTAATTTAGGTACCTAAATGTATTAACTTAAAAAGCAAATAGGTAAAGTGATTCTCAAATAGGAAAGTAAGAAACATGATGTTACGATTTTTTAATAATTGTTATTATTGTCTTACAAAAAATACCTTAATATAACCACTTTTACAACGAAAATGGAAACAAAAAAACCCAATAGCTACAGAGGACAAAAATCGCCCAATGACCATGCTCTGACTCAAAGCAACACCATCTTTATTCGATTTACTCTTTTACCAGTTGGTAAAATAGTCTACTCTGCGATTTACAAAATGAGGCGATGTTGGTTTTTAAAAAATAACATTGTATGGAAATTAAAAAAAAACAGGTTATATGAATAATTATTTATAGATAATAATTATATATAGTTAATGAAATATTACAGTGGTTATGATTACAGTAATAGAACCACCTTAAAACAAATAATTTTCATATTATTAGCAAGTATACATTTTGTTCTTGGACATTCAGTATGTCTATGATTTTTTTCTATGTAATGGAGTTGACAACACCCTTTCGACTGATCACGATGATATATCATAAAAAAATCAAAACAATTCCGTCTCCCAATTATTATGTGTATGGACAATATTCTTTAACAGAAACGAGATATGTAACTATGTCTATAAGCTGATTGTTCTTTTAATGAGAGTCGAGACGAGCTCCGCACGTCACGTCTTGTCTCAAGTTTCCAGATTAAATACTGCAAATACAGTATATTGAATTTGTTAAATAAAATGCTTCGCCGCCAGATTTAGAATTGTCAAGAATATGGGGTGTTTTCTAAAATATCGCATGAAGTTGATGTAGGCTAGGTTAAGTTTCATTTGGTTTAGCTTTTTTGGTATATTTAAATGAGTTTTTATTTTATTGAATTTTATTTAAAATAGTAAGCAATAGTTTTTTCATATTTGACAAAACTTCTAAATATTGTGGATTATTTTTTTTTTAAATTGGTGAATATTTTTTCCGTTGCAAATTGCACTTACACACACTCTTCAACCGCAATTCTAAAATAAAAATAAAATAATTTTTAATTTAAATTTTAAAATATATTTCCATAAGAGTAACTAACTAAAAGAAAATATAAGGGTAACTAATAACTTTCTTAGCGAGTCTTTAAAATTTTCAAAAATTTGCTTCCATAAAATGGTAAATCTCTATAAGAAAAATATTTTAAAATATCTTTTATATTATATCTCATATATGTTTACTAACTTAAAACCATTTAAATTTCGAAAGAATTCCACAAAAGTCTGCTTAAAATTTCCAGTAATGTTACAACTACATATCCTAAAAAAATGTCACATAAAAGTACTTGCTACGGAAACATAATATATTAAATAACCCTTACCACGATCCAAAACTTTACAAAAATCAAAACCAATATAAAAAATAAAAAAAACTAACTGACGAGTATCTTCGCTTGATAGTACAGGCTTGTTGTAAACAATACACCCACAACTAAATTTACATATATCTTATCACTTTTGTATGTCCTAGAAACTTGCTAAAAATTATTACGCATATCGCACTTCGTAAATGCACGTCTTTTCCAAAAGAATCAACAACCGATTGCTTGTTACCGCAAAACTACATTGATAGATAATAATGCCGGGGTTTGTCTATGAACAATTATCTACGTTCTTAGGAGAATATATTATGACTCCTCGGAATAACTCAAATGGTTTATGTTTTTTTATTAAATATCGAGCTTTTAAATGTATGTCCATATTTTGTGTTGATACATAGGGAGTAAAATTATGTTAAATTGGGTTACAATTAAAGTTAAATATAAAGAAGTAAATTACTTACTTTAAATTAGAATTAGGTAATTGACATAGCACCAAATCTTATTCGTTTAGCTAGGCTAGCTGTCAATATACTAATATGCAGGGTGAAACTAATGCATGTCCAAATTCTTGAGAGGTGATTTATCATATAAAAATAAAAAAAATAATGGGTCTTGTAAAAAATTACCCTCATCAAATTGAATTTAACAATTTTTACTTCCCTCGTAAAAGCAAAGTCTACTGAATAAATATTATTCAATAAACTTTGGTAAAAGGGAAGTATCGCAATGGCGAAAAAAGCACCTTCCCAGATTTTTATAGATCTTCATGTTTTAGGGTGCCTAGATGACAAAAAACATGTTTTCTCAATTCTGTCGGTCTGTGGGTGTGTCTGGCTGTCGGTCTCTCTTTAGGCGGCATAGCTCAAAAACTACTTATCTGATCGACTTCAAATTTTGGTCAAAAATCAACAGTCATAAGGGAAGTTTGGTAACAATCCAATATGACGGCACAAAATGGGGGCCTAGTGAAATGTAAAAAAAAATATTACTAAAACCTACTTATCCAACTTACCTAAACTTTTGCACAAAAATCAAGTATTACGTAGAATTCATCTGGTAAAATTTAGTACGAATGCCAAGATGCCGAAACAAAATGACGGCCTAGTGAAATGTTAAAACAATTATTACTAAAAAACTTGTTATCCAATTTACTTAAAATTTTGAACAAAATTAAAGTATTACGTAGAAATCAACTGCTAAAATTTTGATAAAAATCCAAGATAGCGAAACAGAATGGCGGCTTAATAAAATATTTTTTTAAAATACTTGAAAAAACTAATTATTAGATTAATTTCAAATATTGTGCAAGAATTAAGTGTGACATTAAGATCAACTGGTGAAATATTGGTACGAATCTATGGACAAAATGACGCCTAATAATTATGTTTGAAAAGACACTATATTTGTTACTAAACGACTATGTGCGAAACTAAATTGGGTCACCCTTCACTATTCCTAATAAAAGGAAAAATTCATAACAAAGGAAATTCCAAAAAAAGGAAAAATACCGATTTTCTTTTCAAGTGTGAAAAGTTAATTTCACCCTATCCTTTTAAAGAATACAATTATGGCAGTATATTCCTGGAAACTGAGGTCGTCTAAATTGACGGAGCGAATGGTTTTTGTAACAGAGCTCGAATGGTTTTACATGTATCCACTCCTAATATCCTTAATTAAAAATAATTAAAGGAACGAACATTAAAAATAATGAAATGAACTATTTTAAAGTAAATTTGATATATATTATATTATATAACTAATATCAATAATACGACCAAACAGAAATTTTACACATGTATAAGGTGATATTTTTTCCTGTTTCCAGAACAAATTTTTATTCCTCAGATTTTTTCGTATTATCAAATTTTAGCATCATATGAGGCATGAAAAAATTAAGAAAAATGGTAAAATTAATGCATTATGACTTATTTCTAAAGTCTGCAAAATATTAAAAATATCTAAGATACCTACCAAAACTTACAGATTAAAGTTGTTCAACCAGTGACGTTGTAGTAAAAAGTCCGAGTGGGTTAAATTGGTCCCAACCAAAAAAAAACTTATTTAGTCATAGTAAATCAGTCATAGTTAATCGTGTACCAAATTTTACTTGAAAATCTCTGTTAGTGTATAAAATGTATCAAAATAACTAAAAAAATATTAACTTTGTAACACCCCGTGTCTCGAAAACGAAGCTTTTGCGGGCTCCTGTTTATATAAACTTTTTTCTAATTTCATAAGATAAATTACCATACCGGAGTTTTGGGAAATATTTTTTTATGTCTGTACAACGAATACTCCTACTTTTTTCCCAGTATGCATGAAAATTCTCGGTAGTTCTGAAGTGATCCCAAAGGAGGCGAAGGACGACGATAATTTTGAAATTTTGAAATTAATATATTGCTTTAAAATTTGGTGTATCTCCATAATAAAATAACCTCCTAGGGGGGTTATTTCGATTATTATAAAACAGGGGTATTATGATAATATCGTGGTCCATGTGCTTCTCAGGGTTTGGAATAGCACGAAGTTCAATTTTACTAATCATATTAATTTTTGGTTATTACTGATTTTTTATAAATATATAGAGAAAATGCTTCTGCTATCATATTAGTACCATGATTCTGGAAAAAATTCATATGCAATCGCTCCAGTAGCTTTTTGTATATTTCATTAGGGACGTCAAAAATTTTAATTAAGGTTTAAGCCTCGAAAACTTTAAAGCTGAACTAAAAAGCATGAAATAAAAACCTTTATAAAAACAAGTTTTAGATAAAGCACAAAAAGTAAAAAAATTAAGTCGTCGTCAAACTAATAAAGATAGTAAATATACATTATACTCGTTTGGTTGGTTGTGGTTTTAGACTCAATGTATTCACTACAACTGTCTTTTTGTGATTAAGTAATTAAGAATTAGTATGACCCCAAATTTTTATATTGGAATAAAATTTTATTTTTAACTTTTTAATGCTTTATTGTTTTTTATATCTTTTTATATATTTACAGTATTTTATTTAATGATTCATAATTGAGAATATATATAAGTGCCTGAACCAAATTTGTACGAAAATGTCAACTTCGATAACTTTATATATGATGCTATTTAAAACTAAACTTTAATTAAAACTAACAAAAAATTTAATTTGTAACTGTGTTATTCCTTTTTATTGGTGTTTTTATAAAAAATATTGTAAGATATTTCAGTTAAAAGAATCTTTAATGTATTGATGTGAATGAAACTTTCGCAAACGTGCTTTAAAAATATACTTTTAACACTTGTATCATATATAACTATTAAAGCTAATAAAATATTCACTTCAACAAAGTGAAATTAAGAATTTAATGCATTAATTCTGGCTTTTTAGACTTAAATATGGGTCAATATTGTAAGTACCTGCGTGAATTAAACAAATATATGAATCAGTGTTTTTTATACAACTTTTAAGAAAAAATATAAGCAACTATGATTATTTTTATATTTCTAAAAACTCTGTACATATCAATAAATTTAACAATAAGTCCTTTCGCCGCAAATAGTTTTTTATACAAATTTCTTAAGCAAAATATTTATGCGTACTTAATGTTGAATTTTTTATAAGAGACCAGAAACACACGTAAAGTACAACCTTCAAAAGAATACATGATTTTTTATCCAACCGAAATCTATTATATGTAATTTAGTTGCTCATTAGAATTAATTAAATGCGTTCTGTCAGTATGTGATTCTACAGGGAGCGAATCTTACAACTAGGGCACTGTCGTATAATTGAAAAAATATAAAGTTGCAAACGTTATTTCTTTTTTTAAGTTTTTATGAAACACAGTTTATATAGTTAACTAAATAGTTGCTACTTTTTATACATCTCTAAGCAAGAACGTAGCGAAAGGGTATTGAATGAGAGCAAGTTGAGATCAGAAAATGTAAAACAAATTAAAAAACTGATTAGGTTTTTTATTTTGTTTTTGCATTTTCTGGTTTCCTCGGTTTTGGTGGTTTTAGATATTTTTATTCTACCCCTAATCGGCTGTTTCAAGCTACCAATCAGTTTTGACGCCTAAAAATAATTTTGTGGGACTTCGTGATAACTTTGCTTCAATTAAAATTTATAAATCCCAATGGTATGATGTGGCGGTAGTAAAATGTTTCAAGGGGAACTAATGGGGTGCTGGTTACATTTTTGTTTCCTGGCTCAAAAGAACCTCTCGGTAGCCAAATTTTCTTTTTGTAGTGATCCGATCGTGCTCGACTATCCCTTCCGCAGTGAAAGCAGCAGTATTTGGTAGAACCCAGCTGCATTCGAAGCAAAATCGCAACAACTTTAATTGTATGGTCTCCAGCAACAATTTCAAATTGTTATACGTTTCTTTCATGTGGACTGCATGACTAATTGATCATGCAGTTTAGAGTTATACAGCTTTAAGATTTACTTTTGCGGAATCAATGAAAAGTCTTCAGTCTTTTGGATCATAGTCCAGATTTAAAGCTGTCATTAATCCCTCAATGTCCCTACAGGCTACCTAATTGTTTTCCGTGTTAAAAATGGGTTAGGTTTTTCTGACGGCTTCGGTACACAGAAACTTTTACTTCATCTTGAAGTTGCAATCCAGAGGCCATATAGGTCTGCTTTTTTTGGGCAATTCTAACCCCTTATAAGGTCACTTAATTCACTTTGACTGATTTTGTGAGGCTATTTCCTGGGAAATCAATACAAAATCGGAGTCTTGCGAGGTTGATAGGCTGGTGACATTCTATTTGATCATCATCACAATCAAAGGTATATTCCTGAGGTGGATACTATATCGCAGACCTTTTTTTCTATGATAAGCCTTTTTTAAAGGGAGGTGTCAAGCAAAAGTAACAGTCAGTAATGTGGTCTTTTGATTCTCGCTAGATCATATAAGCAGCGAAGGGCATCTTACGTTTTTTTCCTCTAAGCCAGCCACGAATGTTGGACACACATTTGTTGCAGCAATTATGGGGAGACCAACTTTTGTCCTGATCTCCAACTTTTCCGCCAAAATACAAGCAGTAAGCCTTTTTATTAAAGAGCTAAAAATACGTTTGAGCTTCAAAAAAGTCACTTCACGACATATATATTAAAAATAATAATATTTACATAAACTGGCGACATGTTGCTCAAAACTCTCTAAATCCGAACAGGATCGACTCGTAGTTGAAATACAACTAACTAACAATTTAGGATTCATGCTATATGTATTTAAACCCCTTGTAAAGTAGACCTGCTATAATAAATCCAGGTATTTCTCATTGAATTGTCGAACTTTCCCATACATTAAGGGCAGGTAGGTAGATTATAGTAATAAGTTGGATCTATAAAACCGGAGCCAACTGAGACTTTTGCAAGACAGATTGTTAATTAGTATAATAGAATAAGTAAGAGAGAGAGAGAGATATAGTTTAGAGACACGTCAGCCTAAGGACTTTTTAGTGTCTAGTCAAGTTAGATTTGTTTTCTATATTATTTTATACTTTGTTGAAAAGATCTGTAGCTTTGAGAAACTTGATTATATTTGCTGAGTTTTCGTATGTTAGCTTGTTTTTTAAGTTACCAGTTAGTTTGTGTTGTGTAAACATAGGGTCATAATACGGGCATTCACTGAAAATATGTTGTATAGATGTTTGTATGTTACATATATTGCAACTTGTAGGTTCGCCTTTTTCAATCAAGTGTATATGTGTGTGGTTGGTGTGTCCTATTCGTAGTCTAGTTATAGTTTTAATGATTTTGCGTGGAAGATTGGGTAAAGGTTTTTTATTGTGGAAGATTTGTTTTATATGCCAGAGTTTATTATCTTCTTCGAGTAGGTCCCATTCGAGTTGTATTAGTTGTTGCGATATGTTCTTTGAGCATACATATAGATCTCTGTGCCAAAAGGAGTTATTGATTCTTGAACCTGTGTTAGAGTTATCGTTAGCAAGGAAGTCAGCCCTTTTGGTAACCGGGATGCCAACATTGCTTGGTACCCAAATGAAGGATAGGTATTTCCCCTGTATATATATTTTTTCAATTTTGTTTTGTATTTCCAAAGCTAATGGGTGTGTTGGGGATAGTGACTTTAGCATTTTAAGTGAGTTAAGGGAATCGGTTACAATTGCCCAATTTGTATTAGGAAATTGAATAACATGGGTAAGTGCTTTGGAGATAGCTAAGAGTTCCGCTGATAGGATACCAGTTGATCTGTCCAAAAGAAAACATGCCTCTCTGAATGGGCTGGAGAAGGCAGCTGTGGTGCGAGTTTCGGTCTTGGATCCATGTGCGTAATACGGTGGTGTATGTATTTATTATTTTGGAGATCTTTAAATGCAGAGCATATAATTTTTGGGTTGATATGATTTTTATCAAACATGAGAAGAGAGGTGTCAATAGGAATGGTTGGTCTATTCCACGGAGGAAATGGATTTATATCTGATATTTATGCGGGTAAGAATTTAATATTTAGTCTATGGGAGATATCAATGTATCGAATGTTTGCTCCTTTATTCCATTTTTTGGCGACAAGAGTGAGTGGAATTCGACCTGGAAAAAAGTCCCTATAGTGTTGAATATACTGTCCAAATGTTAACCTATCTGCGTATTTCATCATCAGAAAATCTCGTCGATGTGCTAACGATGGACATTCAGATTCACAGTACAGGCTTAGGACTGGGCCTGTTCTAAATGCTCCAAGAATCAATCTTAGGGCTATATTATGGATAGTATCTAACTTTTTAAGGGTTGTAATGCTCGCTGAAGCATAAGCAATGCATCCATAGTCTATTTTAGAGAGTATACACGCCTTGTATATATTTAATAGAGGGGTTCTATGAGAGCCCCACTTTTTTCCGGATAGCATGCGTAGTATATTTAAATCAGATAGACATTTTGTTCTTAGTTCATCGATATGAGCTTTCCAGTTTAGGCTGGAATTAAATGTTAGTCCCAGGAACTTTACTGTAGGAGTGGAGGATATGTCCGCATCGTTTATTGTGAGATTAATCGTTTTGGTGCAGTTACGTTTGCGGCAAAAATGGACAGCAGATGATTTAGAGGCTTGAAATGATAAGCTTAGTTGAGAGGCCCAATGTGGAAGGGTATTGAGGCAGCGTTGCAACATATTTTCGCTCAGATTTTGATCAGAAGACGAGTGATATAAGTTTAAGGGGAAAGTTTATGTGTTATTTTATTGAGTTAACTGCAATTATGAAAACTGTACGACTAAGAACTGATCCTTGTGGAACACCAGTTGAATGAGGATGAGAAGGTGATAAAATGCCATTTATTCTTACTTGAAAGGATTTGTTTGTTTTTTGTTGAAATCATGTAAAAAACCTAGAATGTTGTCTTTGATTTCCCATTTTTCCAATACATTCAAAATAGATGATCTTTTGATCGTGTCAAAAGCATTTGATAAGTCTAGAAAGACTGATGTAGTGTGTTTATTTGGGCTAAATGATTTATGAATGTCAGTTTCAATGGAGGTGGTCGATAGTGGAGCGATCTTTCTGAAAACCTAGTTGTTCGCTGATCAGTAGCCCCTTTTTGTGAAGTAACCATGAAAGAGGAAAAATTTACCATTCTTTCTAGAATTTTACATAAATGAATTGTAAGAGCTATTGGTCTGTACTCCTTCAATTTTATGTCGTGTTTTGGACAGTTTATGAATAGGTATAAGAATAGAATGTTTCTGATGAGTGTGTATGGTGCCACTTTTCTAAACCAGATTATATAATTTCAGTAGGTGGGTTATGCCAGCCTTTGGTAGGTTAGTAATTTATGCAATGTAGATTTCATCTTTTCCAGGGGAGCTGTTCCTGCAGTTATTTATAGCATGTATTAGTTCATTTTCCAAGAAGGAGAGGTTGTAGGAAGTTTGATTTGTTTCATTAGAAAGTAAAGGACGAGGGGGAGAGTGTCATTTATGTTGTTAAATTTGGACCGAAAATGTAAAGCGAAGGATGTGGCTATGTCTGAAGTGGAATCGATTCATGTTCCGTTCTCTTTAATACCAGATATTGTGTTGACTGGTCGGCCTTTTAATCTATTTATTTTGCTCCATATTTCTGTGCTACTTGATTGGGAAGAAATACTACTGGTATATTGATTCCAGCTGTTAATATAGATTGAGAGAATTTTAATGCTGAGTCTTCGAAATCCGTAGTAATCTCAGGTATTAAAAGTGATTCTTTGAATAAGTCCCAGTTGACTTTTCTAAAATTGAGTTTGGAAATTGGTGGGTTTGAGGAGTAGTCCAGTAATTGTAAGGTTGTAGGGAAATGATCACTTCCATATGAGTCATCAACAGTACTCCATTGAAGTACTTTGGTAAGGTAAGAGCTCCAGTAGGCTAAGTCAATACTGGAGAAAGTACCATAGGCTGAGGATAGGAAAGTGTGTGCACCATCATTTAGTATGATCATGTTTTCGTTATTTATGATCTCAGTAAATCAGATCCTTTTGTGGAAGTATTATCTGAGCCCCAGGAGGTATGGTGTGCATTGTGATCGCCCATAATGATGCGAGGAGATGGGATTTGTGATAATAAGTTCGTGTAAGTTAATTGGTTGAAGTCAGCCGAAGGAGAGATGTATATATTACATATGGTGATTGCCTGCCAGATGTGTAGAGATTGTACATGCCTCGTAGTCAGAGATTAATGTAAGTTGGGAGAAATGTATATCTGATCTTATTAGAGTGGCAACGCCACCAGAGGCTCTGTTTGCATCTGCTCTGTCTTTCCTGAGGACAGAGTATTTTTTAATATTTAGATTGTCTGTAGGTTTAAGGTTAGTTTCCTGTAAGAGGATAACAAGAGGTCGGTGCAAGCCGATTACGTATTTAAGATCTTCATAGTGAGTTCTTACACTATTGATATTCCATTGTATTAGTTTTGAAGCCATTTATTATTTTTCTTTGATTTTCTTCCACTGTCGGCTTGCGAGTGTTGACTAGAAAGAAATGAAGAGAAGAGCTTTTGTGTAATAATAAAGTGTCTTTTTCTTGTTTACGGGCAGGCTTTACTAGTTTAGGTCTGCCGTCTGTGTTTTTGGGGGGATCACGAGGGTTTTTAGATATAGTATAGAGCGTAGGAGTCGTAAGTGGGGGAGGGGGTTTAAGAGAGGTAGATGATTTAGGTTTTTGGAGGGGGAGTTATAGGGATCGATGAGGGTGTGGGAGGAGTAATGGTGGGGAGAGAAGGAGGATTAACAAAAAGGATTTTTGTGAAGAATGCTGTGATTCATATAGGCGCTTTGCGATGATGTATAGAAGTTTGTTCATAGTGTTAATTCGTTGGATGGCAAATTCTTTTTTAAAGACTGGATATCCTTTGTATCTGGGAGAGTGTCTCCCTCCAGAGTTAACACACGTTTGGGGGGATTACAGGGAGAGTGTTCATGAACAGTTTTATCACATTTTGGGGCAGATGGGTATATATATATATATATATATATATATATATATATATATATATATATATATATATTATATATTCTGGAAGATTATTTGAAAGTAAGTATGTAAGTTGAGGTTTTAGTGAGAGTTCCATTATTATTAAGTAATTCTTCAGAATGAATTTTTAATAATTTTATTAAGTCGCCATTTTGTTCCGCTATCTTGGCTTCATACCAAAATTTTACCAGATGTCTCCTACATAGTACTTATTTTTTTTGCAAAATTTGAGATAAATTAGATAAGCAGTTCTTTAGTAATAATTTGGTTTCGCCATATTATTATCATAATCAGGTCTTCCCATACTTTTGTCTAGAATTTGAAGTCAATCTGGTAAGTAGTTTTTAAGCTCTGCCGCGAACTGACATACAGACAGATTGACAGACACACCGACGGAATTGATAAACATATTTTTTGGCATCTAGGGACGCTAAAACGTGATGATAAAAATCTGAGAGGGTGAATTTTTTACGATTACAAACATTTCATTTGGTGCGTCATTTTGTTCCGCCATCTTGAATTTATGTCTCAATTTCACTAATTGATTTCTGTAGACAATTTGAAATCAATCGACTAGGTAGTTTTTCCAGGCTGATTTTTTTAAATAATTTTATTAAGCCGCCATTTTGTTCCGCTATCTTGGATTCATACCAAAATTTTACCAGATATTTTCTACATAATACTTGATTTTCGTAGAAAATTTTAGATAAATTGGGTAGGTAGTTTTTGTAATAATTTTTTTAACATTTCATTGCCGCCATATTGGATTTTTATCAAAATGTTACCAGGTCGTCCCCATATGACCCTTATTTTTTTACCAAAATTTTAAGCCAATCAGGTAATTACTTTTTTAACTTTGCCGCGAACACAGGCGGACGGAATTGTTTTTCGGCATCTGAGGTGGGCATATAAGGACCCTGAAACGTAAAGATCTGAAAAAATCTCGGAGAGTAATTTTTTCACGATTACGATACTTCCCTTTACGAGGGAAGTAAAAACATATGTGCATTATTATTTGCTGGTAACATTCTGATCTGTCAGTGAAATTTATCGTTACTTTCCCCAACATAAGATAAAGTATCGCTTATTTAAACTTTAGTCTAGCGTCTTTTTTTTAAATTTTAAATATACCCAATAAGCCCCAATAATTCCATTAAGAACATTCTTAATATTGTGTCCACTTAATCTGTTCGGATGATCCATCGTATTTAGCCTTCTTCAGCAATCAGCTGTCAAAGGTCAAGATAAAAACTCCTATGCCGCAACTAGAGACATACCTTGAAAAAAAGTTCACACGTTCTTATTGTGCTCGAGCATGGATATTGTTCTTAACAAGAAGCCGTATTAAAAAGTTTGCTATCAACAGAATGTTATTACTGCGATTTATAGTATATGACAAAATATTTTTATAAGGGTCTAAAATAATAACTTTCCTGTGCCGTAGCCAGAAGTCAAATTTAAGCCCGGCAATTTTTTTTAGGAAGGACAACGTTCTTTTAAGTCATATGCCAACTAAATATCATATGTTAGCGTAAAAATAAAAATGACTGCTGGATAAAGAGTGAAATACAATGCAAATTATGTTTACTTCAAAGGCTATTTGTCTTTACGTGTTTTTCGATATTTTGTTAGATACTCTTTTCCAATATAGTTATATTGACTTCAAACGCCAAAATTATGACGCAGTTGTTGCTTTTTTGTTGCATAGCTGTTACAATAAACGTTTACTAAATTTGCATTGTGTTAGGCTTAAACTGTTTCAACATAATTTCGAAACTCGGCAAAATATCATTCTAGGTTTCCTGAGGTGTCATGAAAAAACAGCACATTTTTGCCCCTTCATTTGACATCTACTTTTTACAACATAAGAGAAAATGGGTTTATAGTACCTTAACTGACACTAAAAATGTATAGATATCGTGAAAATCTTCTCTTTGGTTGTTGTACAGGATTTTCTTTCTACAATTTGGAGCACCACTGGAGCCTTTATTTTAAGAGCTGGAAAAAGTTTAATTTATGAAAGTTGAAGGATTTTTACTAAATGGTCAGTATTTGTCATCGGATAGAACAAATAAACGTAGAAATGCTAAAAAATACCAATATATGCTTTATTTCTTCGCTTTTTCTTAATTTCAAATATATATTTGTTTTCGATGTTCCCTTGGTAACCGTAAATATTGGATTTGCTTCTGTTGGTGATTCTGGCGTGGTTTTTAATGTTAATTAAGTTTGGTGCCAGATATACTCGTCTCTCAACTAGTCGCCTGTACTGATAAAGTACAGTTGAGTCAGAAACACGTGTATATAGTTGGCCAAGTTTCATTGTGCTTTAGCGGTACCTCAAAAAGACTTTCTTGTTTTCTTTTTTACTATATTATAATTTTTGCGGCGTTCATATTTTTCAGTGATTTTGAGATTTATATATATTATTATATATATATATATATATATATATATATATATATATATATATATATATATATATATATATATATATATATATATATATATATATATATATATTTTTTTTTTTTTTTTTTTTTTTTTTTCGGTGCTATTTTCTTGGTTTTTGGTCACTTTTTAAAGGAAAAATGTTTTTATTTTTTAATCATATTTATTTTGACTGACGTTTCAACCTATATTCGGTCTTTTTCAAAGTCTAAAATAGAGGAGAACAATTTTGTTTTTCGTAAAATTACAAGTATCACAAAAATTTACAATTTACATATGAACTGGATCAAAATCAAAAAATTAATTTTCTGGATATCACCCTTCATCATATAAACGAAAATATAAAAACCGAGTGGTATACTAAAAATACATGGTCTTCAAGATATTTGAATTTTAACTCTAGTCATCCTATTTCACAAAAAAAATCCGTAATTATTGGATTAGCCGATCGAGCTATACACCTCTCCGATCCGGAATATAGAGAATCATGTATCAAAAAAGCTAAAAATGCATTAAAACTAAACAATTACTCAACTGTTTTAATCAACAAAATATTTAAAAACAGAATTCACAAATTTTACAATTCCACATACTGTCCAAAAAATAAACAAAAAATCTCAACCACCTTCTTATCCTTTTGTTGATGGTTTATCTCAAAAATTTCAAAACCTATTAATATCCCTATAATATCGCCGTCTGACACAAAGGTTTTAATTTATCAGAAAAGAATTTTACTAAACTGAAATTGAAAACCCCTACAAATAAAAAAAGCAATGTCATATACCAAATCCCATGTAATAATTGTGATGGTGTTTATATAGGACAGACTAGCCAATATTTAGAAAACCGAATAAATGGCCATAAATATGATAAAAAAATTGCACTGCCCTAACAAATCACGAAAACTCAAAAAATCATACTTTTGACTTTAAAAACACTAAAATTTTAAAAAATGAGCCTCTTTTAAAAAAACGAGAATTCCTAGTAGTAGTAGTAATATAGTAGTAGTAGATAGTAGAAATCCATAAAAACAAAAATTCAATCAATGATAAAAAAGATGCAAACAACTTAAGCAAAATATATATATCGATTTTATAAAACCCACAGATGCTATCTGATTACAAATTAATACTAATATGGGTCAGTTTATTTTATTCTGTGACAATAATACCTGTGTCCTGTGTGTCTGTTCTGTTTTATTTAGGTTATATGTATGTTCATGTCCCATTTGATGGTTGGATTTATTTTCGTTCCTGGAAAGTTATTTAAAAAAAATCTATGTAATTTTACGAAAAACAAAATTGTTCTCCTCTATTTTAGATTTTGAAAAAGACCGAGTCTAGATTGAAACTTCAGTCAAAATAAATATGATTAAAAAATAAAAACATTTTTCCTTTAAAAAGTGACCAAAAACCAAGAAAATAGCACCGAAAAATATATATAGTAGAACTAGGTCAAAGAAAACAAAAATAAATACTAAGTTATATATATATATATATATATATATATATATATATATATATATATATATATATATATATATATATATATATATATATATATATATATATATATATATATATATATATATATATATATATATATATATATATATATATATATATATATATTTCTGACGGAGAATATTTAAATTTTCGGGTTTGTTATAATTAATGTTGTTTTTTAAATATAACCGTAAACACATACTTACAGGTGATAAATCTGGGTTATTTGTCGGCCACCTAATTGAGCCATTTCTTGCTATCCGTAAATTAGAACGATTACCCTAAAAAGGTAACGAGAAATCGAATCTTATGATGAAACTTATGACTTGCTGCCAGATCCCTTCTTGACGATTTGAGATGGTTTCCAATATTTGTCAATTTCAATTTTTTAAAATTTTATGACAATCTCCAATAACTGATAAATATAATCGGACCAAAGACAACATTCTTCAAGAATTCTGACAACTTGGTTCTGATGTGGATTTTCTGTTGACCTTTTGTGTTTTCAATTGAATTAGCCAGACGTGAAAGAAACCTCATCTGTAAACATGATTTTTATCTATCTAGCCGGCATCGCCCTGTCGTTTGCCACCGCACCTAGGAAAACAC
The DNA here is from genome assembly GCA_030620095.1 of Kuschelorhynchus macadamiae. Classification (NCBI taxonomy): domain Eukaryota; kingdom Metazoa; phylum Arthropoda; class Insecta; order Coleoptera; family Curculionidae; genus Kuschelorhynchus; species Kuschelorhynchus macadamiae. The sequence continues at coordinate 2,778,361 of JAUTXW010001262.1, read as the reverse complement.
CATATATTAAGTGTATATTACTCCATTTGCCTGTAGAATTTCGTTTAATTTCAAGTTAATATAAGAAAGACATTGCATTTTTAAACACAAATTAATTTTTTACTCCAGCCCTGTTGTTTGCCACCCCACCTAAAAAAGACCATATGTTAAGTGTATGCAAAATTTCGTTAAATTTGAGGTATTTAAATATTTTGTTTTTAAAAATAAAATATTTTTATTCCGCCCCTGTCGTTTGCCACCCCTCTAGGAAAAAACCATATATTAAGGGTATATTATTCCATCTGTCTGCAAAAATTCGTTTAAATTCAAGTTAAGGAAGACATGGCATTTTTAAAAATATATTAATTTTTTATTCCGCCCCTGTCGTTTGCCACCCCACCTAGGAAAAGATCATATATTACGGATATAAAAAAAAGACCATGTAATAAGTGTATATTACTCCATGTGTCTGCAAAATTTCGTTAAATTTGAGGTAATGATAAATAAAATATTTCATTTTTAAAAATAAATTAATTTTTACTCCGCCCCTGTCGTTTGCCACCCCTCTAGGAAAACACTATATATTAAGGGTATATTACTCCATCATATTTAAGTGTATATTACGCCATCTGCCTGCAGAATTGCATTTAAATTCAAGTTCGATTCAAGAGCGATCATGACCTATCCCAACTCGGTGTGAGCGATCTACGTCACTCGGCGACCGGCTTGCTGTGTGCGTTTAATTACATATATTAATCTTTTTTTGTTCAAAATTGAAACTTACAATAAATGCAGCCTTCAAGATATAAGTTATTATAATTTTAAACTTACGTTTAGGGATGTTGGTTCAAATTTGAACCAAGTTATTTTGCTGAGAGCATTTCAAAAAGTTTGCATCGTATTTGAAAAAATATGATGTATTTTTAAAGTTCCAAAAAATATTCTTGTAAAAAGTTTAAGCTTGACAAAGAGTTGTATAACTTTAGAAAATGTACATTTTTTATACAAAGGTGTTTTGGTGATAATGGTTAGAGATAGAGAAAAGGTTTAATTATAAATATTAGTATATAAGATGACTTATATACCTACTTAAATAGTTTTTCATATATGAAACACGCTATGTTTTATAACATTTTTGATTTTTTTTCTAAAATTCTACGTCTACTTCATATAATGTCCATAGACCTAAGTTTAATTGTTTTCGAGATATTGACATTTAAAAACTGAGATTTTTAATTTTGAACAGCTGTAGAATCTAAACGGTTCAAATTAGAACAAAACGGTTTGGACTTTCCTGAATTAGTTTTTAATAAATTTCTTCTCTATTTCTAACCGGTACCAAGATAACGACCGAGAACAAACTATGGGGACACCTTATGTATATTTTAAGTACTTTTCATATTTTATTAACTATAGGTATATTATTTGCAGTAAACACAATTATTTAACTGTTCAAACATCTTTTTAATAATAGGAAATAAATCAGCACACAATTTATGCTTAAACGGTAACAAATTAAAAATTCAGTTAATAATTTTTTTCACTTTTTATACAGCTTTTCGTGGAGGCCCATCTCAGAATGGCCTGTTTTTTCACCTTTTTTTTTTCTTCGCCAGTTGATTTAAATATTTCATTCTTAAAAATAACCTTTGTCTTAAGAACACACTTGCGGCATCTAGGTGTATGTTGTTGTGTCTATTTGTAATTATTTTCAATAATTTTTTCGGTTATTTTAGTTACCTTCCTTATTAATTCCTTATTAATATTAATTATTAATTAATTAGCATTAAAATGTTTTAAAACTTTTTCTTGAGGAATGAAGAAAATACAACGGACAATTATTGCTCCGAAAATGTCAAACTGAATAAGCCTTGTCAGATCGGGTCGCCAGTCGACGTCACGACCTCCCCATCACCCGCGCGCCCCCTCGCCGATAGCTGCTCATCGAGGTAACCTATAGAGTTAATGGGCCTTGGCTGTCTCCTTTTTGCTGGCTACAAGGAGCTGGCATGACGGATATATAACATTGTGCAAAAAAATGGTGATATTCCGCCATTTTTAAAGTTTTTTATAACGCTTGCTATGGAACCACTCCGGTAACATTCTGTATACATGAAAAAACATAGGATCAAATTGACAACCCACATCTTTTTTGGAGTCGGTTAAAAAGCAACAAATACAGATTTCGGTATATGTATATATATATATATATATATATATATATATATATATATATATATATATATATATGTGTATATATATGTATATATATATATATATATATATATATATATATATATATATATATATATATATATATATATATATATATATATATATATATATATATATATATATATATATATATATATATATATATATATATATATATATATATATATATATATATATATATATATATATATATATATATATATATATATATATATATATATATATATATATATATATATATATATATATATATATATATATATATATATATATATATATATATATATATATATATATATATATATATATATATATATATATATATATATATATATATATATATATATAAGTTGATTCTTAGTCCTTCACGATTGGAAAAATACAATGTGTTTTCATACTGGGTGTACATCCGTTCACTACTGTCGTTCTGAAAAAAAGTTTTGGTGACGTTTCGCCACAATCACATTTGGCATTTTCGAAGTTTTCTTTCTCGAGTCCAAATAGAGCCTGAAGTGTTGGTGACTGCGACGCTTCTTTTTATACCCCCACCCAGGGCCAAAGGTTATATCTGAGTGGTCGTTGGTTGTTATTTATATTTCCGTATGATACTATTGTTGTTACGCTAATTTTTTTTCAATTTCTGTGGCTTCTCGAATTATTCTGGTCTCATAATGTTTTATATTGGCAATCTCCCTTCACCCATCGAAATTTATTTTTTGGCCGGCTTCCTAAAGATGTAAGAATAGAGCTGAGGTTGTTTGTTTTTTTCTGATGCTGAGTTTATGCTCTCTCATTCTTGCTGATATTCGCCTGTTAGTTTGCCCCACGTACATCTTTTCACAGTCCTGGTACGGAATGCTGTATACTCCATGGTTTTCCAGTTTGATTTTATCTTTCGGGTTTCCAAGTAGTTTACGTATAGTTGTTTATGGTTTGTGTATTATTTGTATGTTGTGTTTCCTAAGAATTCTTCTGATTCTGCTGTGCCATTGGCATATGGTAAGACTACTTGTCACTTTACCGGTTCATAATTTTTGTTGTTCGTTGTTCGGGAACTCTGTGCATTAATAGCTTTCTCTATAGTACGATTTGTGTAGCTATTTTTCATTAAAGCACTAGATATTATATTAAGTTCGTTTTGTCTAGTCTGTGTTTCAGCTAATCGCACGGATCTGGATATTAGGGTATTGGCCACAGTTTGAATTTGTGCTGGTGATGATGTGATCTTGCATTTAAGTATCTGTCCGTATGTGTTGGGTTTGTATACACGGTGTATTCGAAATGTCCGTTATGCAACTTTGTGACCAGAACATCTAAAGATGGAAATTTGCTGTTTTCCTCTAACTCTAGAGTAAATCGTTTTCTGGGATGGATTGAATTTACGTGAGTTAGAATATTTTTGGAGCTCTGTATGACCATATTGCCATACAATAAATATGTCATCCACATAATGAATCCTTAATTTGGGCTTTAAACTTGCTTTCTCAAGAGCTTCTTTCTCGAAGTATATCATAAATAAATTTGCGACTACTGATGATAGCGAGAACCCCATTGGAGCATCATCTATGTCTTTATACATTTGCTCGTTGAATGAAAAATAAGTAATCTTATCTTTCATAAGTAAACTTTTGAAATCATTAAATTAAAGAACCTATAAATACAAGTCCAAAAGTTTAGAAGTTTTTTGATAATAGACTTAGTTTTTCAGAAAATTATTTGTGAATATATAAAAAATGCCTAATTTTTACACACTCACCAATAAATTTCTCAAAATCTAAGCGTATTATCAAAAAAACTTTCAGAAGCTTTTCGACTTGTTTTTGCAGGCTTTTTAATTTAGCTGTTTCAACAGTTAAAATATATTTTTTTTTCTTTTGCAAACTATTTTTGTAGTTATTTCAAACCCTGTACGTGAAATGACATTCTTTTTAAAATCAATCTTATTTATCAGATATATATGAACTAAATAAGAAAAATAATTTTTTCGGCTAAAACAAAATATCATTAGTTACTTTTTGGTTTTTTTTTTGAACTCGGTTTATTTTCTTTATAGTTTCCCTATCTAGAGTACAATAGTGTAACTCATACTTCTGGAGTGAAAGATTTTGGTATTTGACCATAAACCAAAATATTCTAGGCATATCAGTAACCTTAAGTACTTTAAATCATCAGGGGTATTTTATCTAGTTATATTTAGCCATTAGTGAGAAGTTAGTTCAAGTACTGCAATGTAATTTGGAATCCGCTGTCAACAGCAAAATTAAATCTAAAAATATGTTTAATTAAAATGTGATTTCATTATTTTACTTCACTGTCAGTTCAGATGCAACTTTTTTGGTTGATTTTTTATATTGTATTATATATATAAATATATATATATATATATATATATATATATATATTTATATATTTTTTTTTTGCTTTGTGTTCTTTGACCTTTTTTTTCAATATATATTTATCCTAATTTTTCTTGGTTTGGGGTCAATACATTAACAACAAAATTAGTACATATTTTTAAACATATATTTCATTTCTAAGGTGACGTTTCGACCATATTTTTGGTCTTTTTCAAACCTACAATTTTTTTAGCACTATTTTTTTAAGTTTATAAAGTATTAAAAATTTAGGACTTACCATAGAACGTAAAATAGTTAACTAAAAAGTATACATAATCCACATATCTAACATATACTACACATATTTAATTTACATTTTAAAAATATTGTTGACGTTTATTACAGACAAATTACAAGCGACTGAGCGAACACTGTTATAGTAAAGATATATACAATTTATTTAGGTTTATGTCTTTTTTGTCATTTTTTATTTTTTTGAATTGTATTATATATGTAAATATATATATATATATATATATATATATATATTTTTTTTTGCTTTGTGTTTTTTATTATTATTGGCGTTTTCGGTTTTAAGTTGACTGAAGTTCTTTTTTTTTTTCAATATATATTTATTGCTAATTTTTCTTGTATTTTGTTTTAGGTAGATTTGATGTAATAATGGCATTTTCAGAATTGTAATATTTATATTCTGCTTTTGAATAATTTATTTACTAATTTTTTAGGGTACTGATTTAGATTTAATGCTGCTTTAGCCTTTTTAATTGCTCGTTCTCTGAATTCAGAGTCGGACAGCTTAATTGCCCGATCTGCGAGGACCAAGTTTGTTTTAAAACGGAATGGTACACAAAACAAACTTGGTCCTCTCGATATCTAAATTTCAGCTCCTGTCACCCAATGTCTCAAAAAAAAATCTGTAATTATTGGTCTGGCAGATCGGGCAATTAAGCTGTTCGACTCTGAATTCAGAGAACGAGCAATTAAAAAGGCTAAAGCAGCATTAAATCTAAATCAGTACCCTAAAAAATTAGTAAATAAATTATTTAAAAGCAGAATACATAAATATTACAATTCTGAAAATGCCATTATTACATCAAATCTACCTAAAACAAAATACATTTCTCTGCCTTTCATAAATGGTTTATCCCAGCAATTTCAAAACCTTTTTAAAAAATATAACATCACGACAAGTCACAAAGCCTATAACTTATTATCAAAGAACTTCAGCAACTTAAAATCGAAAACGCCAATTAATAAAAAAAGCAATATAGTCTATCAGATCCCTTGCAATAATTGTAACGGTGTTTATATTGGACAAACAAGCCAATACTTAGAAAATAGACTGAAAAGTCACAAATATGATAAAAAGAACAGCACCGCATTAACACACCATGAGATGTCCAAAAAACATAGTTTCAACTACGAACAAGTGAAAGTATTAAAATCCGAACCTCAGTTGAAAAAAAGAGAATTTTTTGAGATGGCTGAAATTCAAAAAAACAAAAACGCCATAAATGACAAAAAAGACATAAACCCTAAATAAATTGTATATATCTTTACTATAACAGTGTTCGCTCAGTCGCTTGTAATTTGTCTGTAATAAACGTCAACAATATTTTTAAAATGTAAATTAAATATTTGTAGTATATGTCAGATATGTGGATTATTTATACTTTTTAGTCAACTATTTTACGTTCTATGGTAAGTCCTAAATTTTTAATACTTTATAAACTTAAAAAAATAGTGCTAAAAAAATTTTAGGTTTGAAAAAGACCAAAACTATGGTCGAAACGTCACATTAGAAACGAAATATATGTTTAAAAATATGTACTAATTTTGTTGTTAATGTATTGACCCCAAACCAAGAAAAATTAGGATAAATATATATATATATATATATATATATGTATTACATTATTTTATCTATATAAACCTTTCCTTCAGTTACAGCGAATAATGCACCAAATGCATATATGCGTTAATAGTGATACCTATAATAATGAATGACTAAGGCAATAAATCGTTGTGGGTGTAAGAGTTCGAATTCTTAATTCATAGGTTATATTAGGGTTAATTTTCGTCAATTAAGAAACGCTCTAAGGTAGTTGGTTTATTTAATGATTGAATTTCTTTAGTGAAGCTACAGTGTGCTAGTGTGGAAAAGTAGAAAAGTGTGTGGACTTTATTCATTCGAACCTGTTAATGCTTCAGTAAGTAAGTATTTAATATTATATAAATAAACACTAATTATTTGTTTTTTTTTTATATGCTCGTAGTCTGAAAATAATATATTTAAGATGGTGTTTCGTTGAAATGTATCACTTGGTGATTTTCTAAAACGTATTTAGTAGATAAGAAAGCTTAAATTCTGATTTCTTGCGATATGCATGCGTAAAACCAAATAACAATTGTGTGTAATATTTTTTACCGCACTATAGTAATTTTATACAATGTAGAAAAATATATTTTATGCTTTTATAAGTAAGAAAACATTAAACCGATTTTTCTAGTGGTTTTTCGATTACTTGCATCACTATTTTTACCATAAAAGTAAGCTAATACGAAAACCAACATGTTAATTGTGATTTTTAGGACAGCGTATTTAAATATCTCCTAATTATTTATTCGCAAGCTTTTTATAAAATTATTGATAATAGTAACAGTATTTTCGTAACCACTGTTGTATTCTGAAATCACATGAGCCACGAAGTCGATTATAGAATATATAGTAAGTACGCTAAATTCTATTAAAAATATTGTTAGTGACGTTGTATATATTATATATTTTTTCTTACATATTATCATCAAATTTTTGTTATGTTATCAAGCTCAATCATTCGTCTTGAATATATTCCACTAACAACTTTTTAGGGCAAATTTAATAATTTTGTATTTGAATATTATATTTTTCTACATATTTCTCTTTAGTTTGTAATTTGTGTAAATGGGAATGTGAACTAAAATCTTAAAAACGTAAATAACCTAAATAGTAAAATAATAACCGGTTTTTCGCCAAGTATTTTTATTTCCCGTGAAAAGAAGTATTGTAAATCTAAAAAAACTACGCTCAGAAAAAATATTTTCGAATTCCTTCGGCCTGTCCGCGTTTTGCATTCTTTGTCGATATTTTTACTTCTCCTTAATTTTTTCTTTCTTCTCCTTAAATTACATTTGACTTTAAATTTTTGATAAAACAGAAATCTTCTATGATGTGTGACTAAAAAAAAGTACCAGCAAGAAAATGTTGGTCAATTTTTCAAAATACTACAGAAAACATTTAAATAAATCGTTAAACAACTAAGTTTTGAAAGTCTAATCAATTACTGTTGTAATGGAATAATCCTAGACCCAGAAAATAATAAGTATATTATTACTAACGGGTTAAATATAAAATCTTCTTAGTTACCACTTAAAGAATCTTTTTATTTAAATAAAAAATAAGCTTCACATTACATAAATCATTACATTTTGTATAATGTTAAAATACCAATTATTCTTTTCCTGAGTACAAAAAAAATCGATACATTGGTCTTGCAGGGGCGGCTTGTCCCATGGGAGCAGTGCCTCATCAATAAATTTGGAAAGTTATACGTGTTAATCGATTATATTATTTATATTACTTTCTATTCAATTCTTTAATCTCAATTTTACATTTTTACTATTTGCATCTATAAGCATTTGCAGCATAATTTGCTTCATGAGAAATCCATAAAATACGACCCTGCCTTTTACCTTACTCCAATCCAAACGCGCATCGTCAATTGTCATATCAGACGGGTTCTGTGAGTCCACCTCATTTCTTCTTTAGAAGAGTTATTGTTAGAGGCATGCCTCGCGCCTCCTTGTCTAGCGTATTGCTAATATATGTGTAAGCGGGTGGCGCGTAATAATCCAGCCGAGTTAAGCTTTAAGTAAGGTTAGCGCATAAAAAGATTCTTTTGAGGCAGGCCTCTAATGTAAATTCAAAGGGAATAAGCGGCAGATTTCCGATTGGCCGATTGGACAAACTGTCGTTAACAGGTTGAAAATTAAAACTGCACGTGGTTTGGGCTAGTTTTAAGTAGGTAGTAGGAGTTGGTACGTTACTTTTCAATTCATTAATGTGGATTGCATATTTATATTAGCTATTAACTAAGTAAAGTGTAAACATTGGAGTGGTCAGTGATTTTTAGTTTCAATGGCGGTGCCTGGATTTTCGGATTTGATTTTCCAATTACCCATTATAGAAAAATGGATTTAGCGGGACCTAGCGCAGCGTTACAACTTCCCCAGGTAAATGTAAATATTCGCAATGCTTGTAATCTTGTAAAACTTTTAATAAATTAGCAGAATTTTTCAAGTCACTTCTATAAAGATAAATTGTACATGGTTAAAGAAGTAAAACGACCTGTTCCAGATTTAAGTAAACGTCTTGTGCTATAGGTAGGGTAGGAAGACGAAATCGGGGCTTTCATAACATTTGGTGTGAATAGTACGACTGACTCACTGGTAGTGTAACATTAAGTAAATTATTTTTTTGACAATGCATTTTATTTGCAACAAATAATAGCGCCAAAGTTTGGTCAAAAAGTGGTTATAGTGATTTAAAAAATTTGTCTCGGGGTCTATTACTACACAATAAAAGTACTCAACATATTTCTTCAAATTGCAAGCTTACTCTCATGAGAAAACAAAGCAAAATATCGCCTCAGCAATAGACAATGCGCGTAAAACAGAAATTGAAAATTTTAATGCTAGGGTTAAAGAGAACCAACAAATTTTAAAAAGTCTAATTGTTATTACATAACACCTGTGTATACAAGAGTTACCTTTCAGAGGTTTTTTTAAAGATTCATTTGATGAATCAAATTAATTTTTAAATCGCGGCAATTTCAAAGAGCTAGTTATTCTTGTTAGTAAATATGGCACAAATTTAAAAACATTTTTAGAACATGATAATAGATCAGTTTTTTCTTCGACATTCAAAACAATTGAAAATGAATTAATTGACTTTGTTGCTTTCGGGTTGTAAATAAAAAAATTGAGGACGAAATTTCAAATTCCTTGTTTTTTTCCTGGCAAGTTGATGAAACCACTGACATAAGCTGCCATTCCCGAGTATACCTCATTTTTCTTTACGTTTTAAATGATCAATGGTAAGTTCTGGGCGTTCTGCGCAAGATTTATTTCAATTTTTATTCACCAAATTAGAAAAAACTGACTTGCATTCAAAATTAGTGGCTCAAACATATGATGGGGCTTGCGTAATGTCAAAAGAAATAAACGGGTTACAGACAAAAATTAAATCTATCGCACCACAAGCATTGTTTACTCATTGCTACGCACATGTATTTAATGTGGTTTTAAGTAATGCATGCAGTTCAATTCATCAGGTTAAAGTATGTTTCTCAACCCTATCAGGTTTTTGATAATATTTTTCTAGATCTACAAAGCGGATTCAAGTGCTAGAACAAATTGTAGGATATCGTATACCTACTAATGTAGCAACTCGTTGGAATTTTACTTCACGCGCACTTTTTAACGGTTAATAACAATAAGGACAAATTACTAGAGAATTTTAATTTCATTATTAATAGTCGCGGTTTTACGGAAGCGTATAAGGGCCACAATTTTTTTTATTTTTAAATTCTGACTTTGAAGTTGGAATTTAACAAAATTCTGAGTTTAAAGTCAGAATCTAACAAAATTCTGAGTTTAAAATCGAAATTTAACTAAATTCTTAGTTTAAAGTCAGAAATTAACTAAATTCTTAGTTTAGAGTCGGAATTTAACTAGATTCTTAGTTTAAAGTCAGAATTTAACAAAATTCTGAGTTTAAAGTCAGAATCTAACAAAATTCTGAGTTTAAAATCGAAATTTAACTAAATTCTTAGTTTAAAGTCAGAAATTAACTAAATTCTGAGTTTTAAGTCAGAATTTAACAAAATTCAGAATTTAAAGTCAGAATTTAACAAAATTCTGAGTTTAAAGTCGAAATTTAACTAAATTCTGAGTTTAAAGTAAGAAATTAACTAAAATCTGAGTTTAAAGTCAGAATTTAACTAAATTCTGAATTTTAAGCCAGAATTTAACGAAATGCATTTTTGACGTCTCCTGCCAAACCTGAAATTGGTGTCAGGAGATAGATAATTAAATATTAAAACAGATAAGTGAAATCCATTTCGTTGCAAGTAAACTCGTTTGAGATTTACCGAGCTTCAAAGGGTCAAAATTGTCATTGTTCAAGCGCCATTTTCTCGAAAACAGTTAAATTTAGGCATGAGAAAAGTAACTCAATAAGTGCTTGAATTTTGTAGAAAAATATAAAAATTTAATAAAACATAGGGCATTTCATTTAAAAAACGGATAATGCCTCCGGTTTGAGGTAGAAGCGGCAACACCCCGCAATTTAAAATATTTTATAACGAGAGTATATTATGTTCATCTATGGCCAAAGCCAAATTCTCAAAACATCCTATTCGTTGGTTCTCCAGATATTTCTAATAGGACACTCAACTTGAATCACCCTGAAACAGAGGGAGAAGATCTGTCAGTATGTTTCGCGAGACACCCCTACATCGTTGAAACATATATGAACCGTTTCTTAAGACTTATTTATCGTTTTGTATTACCTTTTTTATTTTGTGAACCTTTTAATGTATATGTTTTCTTGTTTTCATTTTAGGTTTTTTTTTCAGCAATAGAAATAAATAAAAATATATAAAATGAACTAATTAAATTATGTTTAATTTGTCAGGGACGTATTTAACACTCAAAAATCAAAATAGATAACTTTTATTTTGTTCCCTCCCCCCCTTTTCTCATTTTTTAACTATCTGTGGTTTGGTGCAACCATTCACAGCGCATTTGCCATTATTCAAACAAGAATATTGAACTTGTTTTTTTGGTTCCAGTCCGTTATACAATCGCACGGACTAAATTCTGACTTTAAACACAGAATTTTCTTAAACTCCGACTTTAAACTCAGAATTTTGTTAAATTCCGACTTTAAACTCAGAATTTTGTTAAATTCTGACGTTAAACTCAGAATTTTAATAAATTCTGACTTTAAACTCAGAATTTTGTTAAATTCTGACTTTAAACTCGGAATTTAGTTAAATTCCGACTTTAAACTCAGAATTTTATTAAATTCCGACTCCGAACTCAGAATTTTGTTAAATTCTGACTTTAAACTCAGAATTTAGTTAAATTCCGACTTTAAACTCAGAATTTTATTAAATTCCTACTTTGAACTCAGAATTTTTTTAAATTCTGACTTTAAACTCAGAATTTTGTTAATTTCCGACTTTAAACTCAGAATGTTGTTAAATTCTGACTTGAAACTCAGAATTTTGTTAAATTCCGACTTAATACTTTAAGAATTGAAAAATAAAAAAATTGTGGCTCTTCTGCGCTTCCGTACGGTTTCGATCAAAAATCAATTAGAGAAGCAGTAGGTTTAAGAACTTTTTAGAGGATCCTTAGAACATATTTTTTTTAGAAACATTTGAATTATTTTTTCACCAAACCGATATCGTTTTATCTATTTTACAAAATAGAAATACAGATGTTAAAACAAGAAATTTACTACAGACTACTCTAACTAAAATTCGTGAGTTTAGGAGTAACAGTACTTACTTTGATTCAATGTATGAAAAACTGGATGCCGGCGCTTACACTCGAAACGTCGTAAAGGATTTGAAATGTCAGATAAAACTCAACAGCTAAGGCATTTTTTTGAAATTCTTGATATTATAGCGAATCACATAGAGATTAGGTTTTGTGACATAGAAAAACTACAATTTCTTTGATCTCCTAATTATTCCAAAATTCTCAATTTTTGCAAAAAAAAATTCCTCATGACCTTTTAAAAAATTTGACCACCCAATACAATATATTTGTTATAAATCAACTAAAAAGCGAATTAATCGTTTTATATGGGAACGATACGATAAAAAGTTGTACAAACCCTAATGAAATGTTGACTTCACAGTGACAACCGCTTCAACAGAAATAAGTTTCTCCGCGCTGAAAAGAATTAAAAATTATATTAGAAATACTACTGGACAGGGCGCGACTAAGTAATATGGCAAAAATCTCAAATGAAAAAGGATTTATAAAATCACAGGATGAGAACGTTTTCATAGAGAAAGTAATAGATCATTTTGCTGAACAGAAGAATCGCAGAATTCCTTTAATTTATAAAAAAAATTAATTTTTAAGTCTTTATCCTTGGATTAACCCTTTTCTCTTTACTCCCACCAAAATGGATAGGTGCGTAATCCATAGAGATTTTCATATAAACAAATCTTATACATTTAACAATTTAAATTAGTAATAATATTTTTCAAAATTTACATATATAGTTTGCTGGTAATAAATGTATATACATTTTATAAATTACTATTTATCTACGACATGCAGGATAAAAATTTACCTCACTTATTTCAAGTGTTTGAGTAATGTACTTTATTACATCACTATAGTATATGCGAACGGGAAAGAAAATTTAAATCAAATAAATATATAATTTCTGCAGGTGCAAAACGACCTACAAGAAGAATTGCTTTTGATTATGTCACAAAGTACCCTCCTGCGATTTCTGAGCCTCAACCCTCATCAGGCAGGCTTGTACCCAGGGAGTTCTGAAATAACAATACTGGCTCATATGACAAAACTGAAAACCGAAACGTCAATTATACTGGAAGAATACCATGCCAAGTGTAAAACTTTAGCGTCACTAAGTCAGCTTGGTGGTTTTCCAAATACGACTCCATAGGTATATTTGGCAAAGTATGCATTAGCACCATCATGCGGAGAGTAGATACTAAAATCGATAAAAATGGCGCTTACACATCATTATCAAAAGCCCGGGTTTAGCAAGATATATGTAAAATAGCAAAAATATATAATTTAGACAGCAAAACGGCCCACAAGAAGAATTGCTTTCGATTATGTCAATAGGCACTTTCATGCGATCATGATTTCTGGGATTCTACCTTCATCAGGCAGCCGAAAAGCACCAGAGCCTCAATAGGTGGCGCGAAGTGTCATTACACTTAGCACAATGTTCCAGTACACGACGTTCGTTTTCGATTTCAACGGTCGACAATTCTATTTTCCACGTCTCAAAAGCCTGCCCGATGAAGAGTAGAAGCCGAAAATAAATTGTTAATCAAATTATAGCTTATAGTAAACTTTGTTGAAGGTATGTGTGGATATGTATGTATATATGTATATGTTTATGCAGGAGTTTACCTATGTATATGTTTACCTATGTATATATATATATATATATATAAACATTTTTTTCCTACCAAAAAAAAAACTATACTGTATATTTATACATATGCAATTCATAAAATAGCATTGTTTGTTAGTTTTAGTGATCTTTTTTTTTAAACCCACTGATATAGGCATTTTGAGCCCGAAACGTTTGAAATTAATAAAAATTAAAATGCTTTCCGAAGAATTAACAAGTTTTATTTTTTAAAAAAAAAAGAAAATTGAGATGAAAAAACAAGAAAATCTCCTAAGAATATAGATCAAATGGTCCAGAAAATCACTATAAGTATATATATATATATATATATATATATATATATATATATATATATATATTTATATTCATTCATTGATATTTTTTAAATTTGCATTTTCACTAGGAAGGTTAAAAAAAAACGTGTCTACAAATTTAATTTTTAGGTTACGTCCTGCCCTCAAACTGGCGGGCGAAGAATCTGTGTACGACGTCCCAAAAAAATTAAAATGTCCGCCGAAGTGAAAAAAATCGAAGTAAAAGCCGAAAAAGAAGATAAGAATACCAAAGAAGATGATATTAATGAAAAAGAAGTTGAGGAATTAAAAGAGATGTCAAGAAAACCAGTCATTAAGAAAATTAAGGAGCGGTGGCAATTAGTATTGAAAGTTGTGGAACTGGTATGTAACTTGTTTGTTCAAGTTGGTTAATTTTTTCAGGATATAAAGAATAGAGCATATATTTTTTAACTTAAGAAAATCACGGCGAATTCGGACAGGAAATGTTTTAATTTTCTTTTATTGTCTTTGATGGAGCGTTCGAAATAATTTTATTTATTCATTATTCGTCATTATTAAAAACCTTTTTCTCCAAATCTTTTTCATTTTTGTTATATAACCAATGGTGAAAAATAAAAATATTTCGAAAGCTTTGTCAAATACAAATAAAACGTAAATAAAGACATTTAATGGCCGAATAGCCAGTGAAGTTGTAAGTCTTAAGATGCAAGGCTATTAATATATATATATATATATATATATATATATATATATATATATATATATATATTTAACGTTTCTGCTTCTTTTTCTATTGTTTTTGACAAACCGAAAGTCACCGTTCTCATTAATAGTTATATTGTCCCTGCGCAAACGGTAATTGACGAGAATACATCTGTTAATTTACGAATTTTACAATCATTCGGACTGAAACATTATCCAGATCTACATAGATACTTTCATACATACAGACATACAGACATTCATTCATTTACCATACCTATTCAAATAAAACTATTACTTCGATACTCCAGTATACCATTTTTTAAATGTTGTTTTTATTTGCTAATTTATTTTTATTTTAATATTTACATTTTATTTTTAAGTTTATTTATGTAATTATTATTATAATATTTATTATCATCAATAAAAAAGGAGTCTTTATTCTATGAAACGTAACTTTACCGGCATATTTACTAGGGCCCCCATTTTGGTTTACCATGTAAATTTCAAAATTTCAACTCTACTGGTTAAGTATTTTTTTTAATATTGTAATGTGTAATATCACCAGAAATTTACCAGTTTATCCTTATATCCGACTTGATTTTGTTTCAAATTTAAAATTAATTGAATGAGCAGATTTTCATACAGATTTCATTAACAATTAATTAGATCGCCATTTTGTAACGCCATCTTGGATTAGTCCTAAAACTTTTACCAGTGTGACACTATATAACACTTGATTTTTGTGCAAAATTAGAAAACAACCGATGAAGTAGTCTTTTATACTGCTTTTGTATTGGATGATTGGATTTGTACCAAGATTTGTTCATCCCCATATTACAACTAATTTTTCTGCAAACTTTTGGATAAATTGGATAAGTAGTTTTTTAGTAATATTTTTTGTTTAACATTTTAATAGGCTATTTTGTTCCACCATATTGGATTTTTACCAAAAAATATTACCGTTTTATCCCCATATGACCCTTAATTTTTGACCGAAACTTGAAGTCGCTTGGATAAGTAGTTTTTCAGCTGTATTGCAAAAGACCGATAGACAGACAAAGATAGCGATTACAATACTTTCCTTTACGATGAAAGTAAAAATTATTAATTGTTAAAAATTAAAAACCACGCTTCTGTAAAATAAATTAAAATGAAAAGAGTAAAACTTGAACAAGAAAGAATTTTATGCGAAAAACATTTTAGGCCCCAGATTTTATTACCCGAAAGAAAAAACGTGGAGGGCCAGTCTTAAAGCCGGACATCGAGACAATTAGAAGATAAAGTACCTCCTGTATCCCTCACCTCATTGGCACTCCATATTTTTTTCATGTTTAAATTTATATATCTGGGGTTCAAAATTTATTGTCATGAATTTGTATAACTGAACTCAAATTTTATTTTTCATTTTAGTTCACTTTAAGCAAGAGTAGTCTTTAATTTTGTTAATATAATAAATATTTTATAGATTTTAGTTCCTGAAATTATAAAAAATTCACAATTTTCGCTCCTAAATAATCCCAGCCGATTTTAATTTTCAATTGAAACTGTACAGGGTGTTTCAAATTGGTTGTCCCTAATGAAAAAAATGGAATTCATAAGAGATATTAAAATTCTGATAGCTCATTCTCCAACCCAATTACAGGCGTTCAAAAACGATACTTAACTGCAAATGGACACCAGTTTGAGCACCTTATTTAATTTTTACTCATAATTTTGATACTTTGTTTTATGCTGTAAATTTGTTTTGTTGCTGCTATTTTTTGCGAAATAAATTATTTAATTATATATTAAAATTTTTTTAAAGTCAGAAATACCTAATAATAGGATATATGAGAACAATAGCCAAAAATCAGTACTGTAAAATATATTTTTTGTAAAATTTGGCCTAAAAATCAAATTTGGTACCTAAAAATCATTTTCATCAGAAAAAGTAAATAAATTTGGTAACCCGGTAAAATACAAGGTATTAAGAAAAAAAACATATATAAGTCGTTTCTTTACAAAAAATCAATTCAAGTTAAATTTACTATTCTATGGCCACCTAATATCTTTATTTTTATAATAAACGGTTTTTTTCCTACTTTTTTTATATAAAAAAAAATAAATAATATAAAGTGTGTTACCCTGTTTTAACCGCAAAAAAATACCGGATTTAATATGCTATAAAAATTCAGGTGTCTTATTTAAAAAAATACATGTTGGGTCCATATATCAAAAACAGTAGTCCAAAAAAAAATTTTTCGCCACACCCCTGGATTTTGCATTAGAACAATCCTTTAAAAGGTGTTTTCGGATTTGATCTCTCTCCGATAGTAAACAATCTAAAGGACTTATTTTAAAAGTAGCAAGAATCCTCGAGCATGAGGTATCAGAATTTTAATATCTCTTATGGTGTCCATTAGGGACAACCAATTTGAGATACCCTGTACAAAGTAGCAAATTCTTCTGCCATGTGAGTGTCAACATTTTGATTTTGGAATGCTTAGTAAAAATTTATAATATCCATGCATAAACACTTTTTGAAGCGTAATATGTGTACAGTACACCGCACGGATTTGAAGCCGCGATGAAAGGGGGCGATTTGTCAAAAGCAGACCGTTTCTACGGATGTGCACAGTTTTAGCCAATCACTAATGAGTAATGCACCGTTTCCAGAGATACTTGCATTATTTTCATAGCCTCAGATTCGTGCGCCATACTTTAGCTAATCTAGACTAAATGTAAAAGAACACTGGGTATCCCATTCTCACATGTAGCTAATCATATAGTTTTTTCCTAAAATGTTCTTTTCCCGAGATATTCAGTTTTAAACCTAGTATCTAGGAAGCATGGGCGCCGGAAGGCCAAAGTTCAGGGGCGGCAAACTTAAATAATATGTATGGTATTACAAATCATTACGATATTAATTAAATTCTTTTCTTGAGTAATTCTCAATAACTATATATAGCATAACATTTGCACGTAATAAAATGTCTAACCATTTGCTAATAAATTATTTAGAGTTTTATTTTTAAATATGCAAATAAACATAAACAATAATATAATATATAACAATCAATAGGTAATAATATCTACTATAACGACATTTTTGTTCTGGTCGGTCAAAAGAAAAACCAAATTTCGTCTATTTTGTGAAAATCGATTTCGAACTTTTTCTATAAACAAATCTTTATTATTATTTACCATTTGCCGATGAACGCTAAGCATTCTTAACCAGGTTTTGACGCACCTGAGTGTACTAAATGATCTCTCAATTGTAGCTATAGTTGGAGGTAAAGCTAAGAACGCTTTTTTAATGTTTGAAAAAAACTCGCATTGGTTTTTTTCTAATAACTGACTAAGATTTAATTCATTGTCTAAGTTGTCATGTTTAAGATCCACATTTCTTACCAAGTTTCCGTTTCAACCTGTAAATTATCAATTCCATATAGCTTTGAAATGTTCGGAATTTTTGCTTT
Organism: Kuschelorhynchus macadamiae; assembly: GCA_030620095.1. NCBI lineage: Eukaryota > Metazoa > Arthropoda > Insecta > Coleoptera > Curculionidae > Kuschelorhynchus > Kuschelorhynchus macadamiae. The sequence continues at coordinate 2,760,090 of JAUTXW010001262.1, read as the reverse complement.
CAACGAATTTTATTCTTTTAAGACTAATTTTGGGTGAAGAAGTTATAGTGCAAATGCGTCATGTCTCTTGAGAAAATCCAACTTCAGTACATTGTATAATCGAATCGAGATATGGAATAAACAAAGAAAAACAACACAGCCAGCGGAATAATTTTGCCTGTTTGTTTTGAAGCCAATTTGGAATTTTTATTTCGATGTCAAGCTTCTCTGCGTTCGTTGCTCATTTTTGAAAAATATCCTTAAAATATTTGTCCACGCTGCTTCTATGGTCGTTAGAATAGTAAAAGTGATGAATCTTCTTTTTGGTAGGTTAAAGACTTATGGTTATTGCTTGTAAAATATTGCAAATCAGCTCCAATTTGGCACTATGGCTTTTTCACGCTTTTCTGAATTTATTTCCATGGTGTAAATGTTCTAAAGCATTTTCAATTTCTTCAAAATTTTCCGAAAATATTCTAATGGACTTGAATTTTGCGGACCTCCGGGTTTCACAAAATAGAGGAATTTTGGGTACATATTTTCTTCGATATGGACTATCACGAAAAATGTTATTACTTTTTTAATACTAGCTACAGTATTCTGTACATCTTGGATCTTATTTAGGTCATTAACCACTAAATTTAGCCTATGCGACGCGCAATTGAAAAACGTGGTCTTATTATATTTTTCAAGAATTATCTTCTGCATTCCTTTGGCACGCCCGCTTTTGTTGCACACCCATCAAAATCTAAACCCACCAACTTGTGCATGTTTAAGCTGTATTCTTCATAGGCCTTTAAAATGTTGATATACCCTCTGCATTCATCGAACTTAATTGAGTGAATCTCAAGAACTCCTCTCCAATAGAATTCTTTCCATCGACGAATCTTACTCCAAAAAAAGCTGCTCAAAACCTGCAATGTCGGCAGATTCATCTGCTAATAGCTAAAATCCCTCACTAACGTTTATCTCTACCACAATATCCTCTCGAATAATAACACTACAAATTTTAATCAAATCATTTTGGGTCTGGTGCGAGGTATATTTCGCATTTCTTGCACAATTTTTCAAATGACTTCGTAAAATTAAATCTCCGGACTCAACTTTAAAATTTAGGAGGTCATCAAAGTTGCCAGATGTTTTACTACGTAGAGGTAAGTCATGGGTACCACAAAAGATTATTGTTGAAATAATAGGTACAAGCTTTTTTCTATTAGATTCAAATGAAAATGTATAGTTTTCAACGATGAGGACCGATGTCACTCAGAGAACATGTTCTTTTTCGCTTTTTCATGAAAGTTTTTGAAGTTCTGATATGGCTTTACAATAAAAGATCCAAAATGTCCTCCTCTTAAATTTGAACGAAAAATTACACAGTTTTTACAAAATCCACCCTTAAGTTTACTGGAATATGTAAGCCATTTATAGCTTTTTAGCTACTCATAGCGGAAAACTCGTTTTCCATCTGAATCCCTCTTAAAATTGTAGTTGGCTTCAGGAACGAAATGTCGCGTCAATAAGGCGTATCAATCTACGTCAGAAATACTCTCATAGCGTTCAATAAAGTTTCCTATATCTAAAGGATGAATACTAGTATCTTCACCAACACCAGACCTAATAGGCTTTAACCTAATACCAAAATCCAATAACCCCAAATCTTGACTAACTCAACAATATGAGCATTTGAAGTACTAGGAATAGGTAGGCTGGCTTCTAAATTTTTAGGTTGTGGGACATTTTGGTTGTATGGAAAAAATGTGGTATGATATTTTGTTAAAAATAAGTTACTAGAATAGGGTTTTGAAATATTTAGATGAGCATACATTTCGAAATTACTCAATAAGCTTATTCTATCAAAAAGCGCTTAATTTATTGTACTACCTGCGCGTCTAGTAAACACAAAATTAATTATTCTGTGGTGGTCGTGAGGTTCTTCCACCGATGTCCATATACCAATGTATATGGGCATCGGTTTTATTCGGATTCAATTTCTAATTTAGGCCCCAAACTGAAGAAATATCAAGAAAACTTTAATAAGTTTTACGTTCAAATCAAACGATATTTGATAAATTCTTGTTAAATGAATCTATTAAAGAAAGCTTGTCAACATTGCAACCGTTACTCGAAAAGCGCAGCAAGCGGCAAGCATATTATTTTGACGTTTCCTCGTTGGCCTTTTTCCGTTTTCGGAAACAGCCCTTTTCCTCGCGTGAATGTGCGATAGTAATATTAATATAGTGATTTATGTTAAAATCATAAAGAAAGAATAACTTAATCATTTGTAATCCTTGGGTGATTTTATGATGTTTACTACAAAACGGCATCTACTGAGAAGCAGCTACTGAGCTAATGCATGCAAACCCTTACGACTTACCTTTTACTCAAATATTCGAGCTATGAAAAATGATACTCAAAACAAAATCAAACACTTCAAACGACTCTAACTTTTTCCAGGGGTGCACGTGCTTGCCCCTTCCCTTTTCTGGCGCCTATGGTAGGAAGTAATTTTTACATAATTAACACTAGAAATGAATAATTAGTGAGTAACTACAGTGTTATTTATGATACTTGTTTGCTTAAATCCTGTTATAATATTTGAAAATTAGTTTTTCTAAATTGTTACATAATGGTACATATTGAGTAACGAGTTTCTGTACACTTGTCAATATACACATTCAATCTCAGAAAAAATGGCATATTACTGAAATTTTGTAAGAGCCTTGAAAATTTCATCACAAATGAAATTTTGAAAGTCTCCATCTATCCCAGTGGTGATGAAAATATTTTCTCAATGTAAAGTTTTACAACAATAAGAAATAGTTGGTGTAATAACTACTACCAAGTTTGTAGATAAATTTTTAAAAAACAATAATTTCGCACGAATGCCTAAAATTACGTTATTTCGAAAGGCAATTGTCAATCCAAATGACACTATTATGAAATATCAGAAAAAGAAGTATAGATACCTTTGTTGTAGAAAATTTCATAATCTATAAACCCTTTAATAACTGTTATCGCAGTAAAACTTAAAGTTAGCAAACATTTTCAAAAAATTGATATTTTGGCCTTTGTAGACTCGATGTTAATCATATAATTGTTTAGTAGGGGATATTTCAACATGGGATATAATCAAACATCATTATAACAAATCATTACAAACGAATTCCGGGTAAAATCAGTTTATTAAAAATCAATTTATTATGTGTTAATTTGGTTGTTTTTTTTTAAGTCGAATATGTTCCTAGTTTAGATAATATTTAAAAAAAAAATCTTCTTTTAGGTACTATGTGCTCTCTGCTTTGCTTTATTCTTTCCAGCAGCAAATAATTCCACATCAAATTTCGTCAAGTTCCACTTAGATCAAGCAGGCCTAATATTTTTGGCGTTCATCGGATATATGCTTATTAACATTCTGTTTATAGTGAGCTACTGTTTGAAAGACAAAATACCTTTTAGGTAAGTACTTATGTAAGTGTTAGCCTTTAACAAATCTCTTAAGGAAGTACTAAATTAGTATTTTTCTTCTTTTCCAGAATATCTTCACTGTTTTCAATAATTGCATCTATATTATTCTTTATTTCTGGAATACTACTGAGCATCAACAGAAAAGATAACTTCGGAGGCACGTTATACGAACCCCATGCAGACTTAGGCAAAATGCTTACCTGGGCTATTGTATTATCTTTCATTAATTCTATTGTATATTCCATTGACGGAGTGTATACTTTTATTCAAAGAAATGATTTCTAATGTATTGTATTAACGTGTACTTATAATAGGTAGTCTTAATTGCCATAAATGCGCTAGAATGAAACTTTCTTCCCTAATGTAATATATACAGACAGTGTAACCACAAAATTGTTTGCTGCCACCTATCAGCCAGTCGCCTATACTGCTCTTACTTATATGAACATAGACAAAAAAATAAGTCGAACATTGTAAATGCGCAAGGCTGGAAATTTAAATATTTCTTGACATAAAATATAGAAAGAAATATTGATGTCAGTCCAAAAACCAAGGCATCAATGAACGAAAGGACTCATGCGCCATAACGTCAACATCAGTTAAGTTCAATATTTTGTGCTAAGGTATTTTTTTGTTCTAATAACGAATGATGAAATTCGAGAAAATAGTTATTGAGCGCAAAGTGATACATTGCCGCTCAAAGTGATAAATTCTCGCGAGGGGGGCATCTTTGATAACGATTCCTTTCTAGGTGGGACAAAAGTATCAATTTCAGATAAAAGATACGGACAGTCAGTCACTGAATTAATTATTTCTTATAAAGAAACATCAGCATTTGATCTTCGAACTGAGAGTCTAAATAGGTTTGTAATCGATCTTAAAGCTGCTGCAGCTAGAGTACTTAAGTGAATGTTCAGTTTATAATATACAAATTTTAAAAAATTATTCTGAACCATTTTGGTCCTGGACCTGACGAATCTGACAAGAGTCTGTTATAATATTTTAGGAGTGTAAATGTGGGAAAAGGTTTTTCCCATTCTGCGAATAAATCCCAAATTCTTTAATGATTTTTTTAACAATATAATCAAAATGGAAACCAAATCCAATTCAGAGTCAAAAATTAATCACAGATCCATAACCCGGCTCACCCTATTAAGAGTTTGATCAAAAATATAGATGATCCACTTTTTTAGTAGTTGTATTGATCAGTGACAGCGACTTTATTTAATAAACATGATTTGAGGTTCAAAAAACAACTGCGAATGTCTATAAGTGCTCATTCTAAAAAAAAATATTTTTCCTTTAAAATGAATATTGTTTAAAATCGTTTTAATTATTTAGACCAAAAAAATAAAATAAAAATTTAAATTTTATATTTACTTGTATTTTCCTCTTGATGGTTTCGGCCTAAGCTGTGGTTTCGGTTCTTGCTGTCCCAATGAAACATAATATGTTATATAAATGTATTTGAAAAGTATTGTTATTGGCTTTATATATGGTAAATATTCTACTCGAGAAAAATCATTCTTGATACAATTTTCTAATAATCTAAATATAAACAGAAAAAACACAAATTAATTACTCTTTTGCGTGATATAAAACTAGACATCGATAATCCGGCCACTGCTGATATAAATTGGGTTTCTCTCAGGCAAATAGCTTATCCACCTCAACAAGCATCCTCCAAAGCCAAATGCCTGAAGCTTGGCACATAAATTTTTTTTTTTAAATTATATCAAATATTTATTATATCAAACCATGCTGATATGTTAGTATTATTGATATATTTAAAAATATGTATTAGTAATGTATTGCAGTATATATGTATGAATAACTAAACCCCTCCATAGTTGAAATTAGTAGCCCCGGTAATACTAATCCTTATACAGTTTCGAACGTCCTAATTTTTAGTATCTATAGCTACGCATTGACAACAGAGAAATCTGGCGTAAGTAATATATATCTGTCTTTCAATAATTAACTTTTATATTATAAAATTATGATATATGTTAAATATTGACAACATTTTTGTCACAAAAATCGCTATAGTTCTACTGGCCAGATTTAATTTGAGGGTACCTGATAGCAGGCTACTAATATTGTTTTTATGTAAAATAAATTAGTCAAATATAGATAAAAAAATATTATTTTAAACAAATTTAACATACACCTAGTTTTTTCATAATTTACCTTAATATTTTTTTGTGGAGGTTACATAGAATGTAAAAGCAGAGAAACATCAATTTTTTAAACTGTTAGCAAAAATTGTGTGGCGTTTCGTTTTCTCTTACAGGAAAAGCTTGAAGAGGTAGCACAACTGTTCATCTGTCTCAATATATATTTAGTTGTAAATTTGGTTAAACTAATCGTATCTTTGCACACGTAAAAAATTAAACCGATCAAAAATAGGATTTATATATATACTATTTAGATGATATGTGTGTAAAGTTTATAAATTTATTTTTATTATTTTTAATATTTTATTGTTTTTCTCCAACGATGTGTCCTAATAAGACAGATTGAAAGTAATTGAGATAGGTATGCAAAGACAAGTTTTTGTAGTATTCTTTGGTTTTAAATAATTTGAGTTTGTTTATGTTATATTAATAAATGTATATATTTAAAATTTAAGTATGTTTATAAGAATATTGTCTATTTTAAACACACTGAATATAATGTCTTTATCCAAATCCGTCCAATTTGTAGATAAATTATCTTTAAAAATATTGAAATAAAGTAAAGTAATTAAATTAAATAGTTGTTTAATTTATAAGACATTGGAAACGAATTCTTACGACTTACTGATCGTGCCGTGACATAGTATGCGGGTATTGGTTAGGTTTGATTTGGCCGTTAAATTTTGGTAATGTTTCCAAGTTGACCTAAATAAAATAAATAAGTTCGTTTAAACACAGCCGGGTCAAAAAAAAACATTAAATAAACAAAATTGTGCCATTTGGAGCCGAAAATAGTTAGCGTTTTATAAAATATCAACTGGAATGTTTCATAAACGCAATAAAATATATGTAAATTAAATTAGTTCAAAGCGTCGTTTTAAAAAGTAAATGTGAATTTTTAAAGAGCAGATAAATTTGGCTTATAAGTTAGCTTTTAGTTTTTAGATACCTCCAATTATATCATTTGTGAAAAAAAGGGATAGGCCAACATTTTAGCAAAATTGAAAATCTGTAGTTAGTGTTACTAACTATAATACATAAGCTTTTATTTAGTTCAAGCCAACAAATACAGAGGTTGTTGAAAAGAACATGAGGGCTTACACTGGCTTTACTGTTGATTTATTTACACAATATTGACTAGTATGGTATCTTTAGTCGTTATCAAGCTAAATAAACTTCTCTCAATCACTAATTGCATTTGGTTTTGTTTATTTCAACAAGTTCCTTAGGATATTACAAGTTCGAAAGCTGTTTGGTTCCTCTTGATTTGCCAAATCTTATATTTTCTGAAATTTCTTTTTAATACGGAATTGTTAAGAAAACTTATTGACTGGTCTTTAATTGGTGGATATTGTGTAATCTGTATAATTACTCCGTATGAGATCTTTTTTAATATTGCTTGCTAGTTTTCGCGTCTAGAGATGGCTGTTCGGAGCATGTCGCCACTGCTTGGTTATTAAGAGTCATTATAACAATTCCTTGTTTCATCGATACAGAATGGTTGAAGTTCTGGATGAGGTATTGTTACCCTGCAAACAGAGGTCTTAATAGCGTTACCATTTCTTTTAACGAGAATATCAAGAATGGGTAATTTATAGTTCGGCGTATACTAGTTAAATAACCTGCAAACTCTTAAATTTTTTGTTGTCTGTCCCATATGAGGGTCGTCGAGATATCGCAGCCAAAGCCAAGGTTTTAAACGTGCTTTTTCAGAGTGCGTAACTCCCGATCTATTTCATAAATATATAGGCTACCACAGGAGAAAGTAATGAGCTCATCGGGAGGCCATCGTGTTGGAAGTAGAACTTGTGGAAGTTATAAGCACTTTAAAGACAACACTCCAACATGTCTATTACTCCTTAAGCTTTGTTTTTAGGATTGCTACCGGCTATTTAAATAGGACGTTTGTATATAGGCTTTCCACAACAAAATACACAAATCGGTCAATATGTTCTAATCTAATATATCTGTTAATTCCTACAAAATGGTTTGATTGTTTAACGAATTGGATTTCCCTTTAAAGATTGTGACCTGTAACGGATATCGCTAGTTAGTGAAGCTGATTATAGGTCTAAGTGGCATATTGTTCTTATGTATTTTTGGAAGTCCATATAGATGAGGTGGCTTGCTGTGATGTGAAGTGAGTTCTGTAATGATTCTGGTCAGTATCGCTTGTGAGCAATCCACAGTTTTTTTTATAACCATTTCGAGCTTTTTGTTATAAGTTGTCTCACTTCTGAGCACAGCACCGTTTCCTTTCTCGGCCAGTAGAATTTTAATAGATTTATCCTCCTGAAGGTGCTTTAATGCAATTCTCTCTAAAGAAGTTTAATCGTTTGCAATTCCCATTGAATTGTCTAAACAGTTCTCAGTGTCCATCTAAATTCATCGGCTTCTGATCCTTGTAAATGTGCGATCTCAATTGAGTTTATAATATTTACTATAAGAGTCTTCCTTATTGAGATGGAAAGTTTAAGATTTTGCTCAAAAGTTGATGCTTGGTGGGTGTTAGTGTTCGTAATGATGTAATAATGATGATTGTTCGTGGGTTCAGGTGGGCGTGCTGCACACAGGTAGGAGATGTGTACTTGGCTTCTATCGTTTCTTTAAAACTGGTAGGTAATGTGTGATTATAAAAAGTACTTAATTATCGGACTTTCACTGTCCTTATTGTTTGTTTGTTCTTTGTTTAGCTTATTAAGGATTAAAGATACCATACCTGCTGCTAGGTTGCTACCCTGTAGCACTCCAGACATGTTAGGTTGACAGAAAGATTTTTCCAATATTTAAAATAGTACGCTGCGTTAGGCTTTTATGAAGTTGTGTGACTGTTCCGAAAAACCAAAATCATCATTAAGTTATTTTATTTCTCCTAAATTACCTAGGCGTCGTACTCAAATAATGGTAAGGAATTTGTTACGTTTGATTTGTAACTTAAAAACCGCCTTAGAGGTTATATATTTTTAATTCAATAAAGTTATTGCTTATCTCATTAAACAAAACTATATCACAAATTGTTGTTAAAACATTAATTAATTTTACACAGCTATAATTGCTTGCTTGGCTTGTTTCACCATTTTTATATATGGGTGTTCCTAGAATATCTTTTAAATCCTTTGAAAAACGACCTTGATTTATAGCTAAATTAACAATATGCTTTAAAGGGCTTACTAGATATTCAGCTAAGCCTTTATAAATATAGACTGGTATGTTGTCACTGCCAGTTAACTTTTTAGGTTTTAAATTTTGTAATGAACATAAAAACTTTTTATTTCTTTTAAGAATGAACATTTCTTTCATAATAAGAATTTAAATTTAAAACATCCTTTACAGATAGATGGGTTAGCGTAATAAAAAGCAATTTATGTCAACATTGTTTAATTGCTAACTATAATCAACGGTAACATAGCATCAATCACAGGCAATCCAACACGATTAAGCGTTAGCGACCGGTTTGAAATTGAATAATGTTTAATTTTATTCGACTTTCGACGGAGGTTATCATAACAACCCTGGCCTCTCAAGCACATTTGACTTTGTCAAGTGTACATTTCTGACTTTAACATTTAAAATACCGTAAGTATAAATATGAATAATTTGACAAATCAGGCAACACTTTGTATCTGCTATTTTCATTATTTTTGGCTTTGAAGTTTGAGTGCCATTGTTAAAATTGGGAAATATTAAACAACTGGTAGCACTCGGTGCTGTGTGCCCACACTTTTTAGCATGCATTTTTAGTCATCACAACACGATCGATCACGATTGAAAACGGTCCAGTGTGACTGCCACTTTATTCTATCTAGGAATTCATTTTAAATAAAAACTCCCTAGATATAGTTGAAAAAAGTTCACCAGGATCACCAACAAAATATATCCTACAAATACGAAATATATAGCTCGCTTCCGGTTGCATTTTAATAGTTTTTACCTGTCGTTAAAATAATAAATGGTGCCATTACGTACTAGGTCACGGCTTTTAACACAAAGAAAAGAATTTCCAGCGTTGCTCTTGTTGCTGTCCTAGGCAATCTAACTAAAAAAAACTATTAATTTGAGACGACTTATTCAGTATTCGAATTTGGAGGTTCCAATGAAAAGTTTCGACAAACGAGTAAAATGGATTGCCTGGTATTAGAAGTAGGCTGTACATTTTCTCGGCAACTTGAGAGAAAGCCACCTAGTTTATTATGTAGTACTAGTCGAAATTTTCTTTTAGCCCCACATTGATGATGTAATTGGTATTTAATTAGAATCTCGGGGATAGCGACAAAAGGGAAAGTTGAAAGCCCTTTTTTATTATTACTTATAACCACTTACTTAACGGTACCATTTATGTTCTTAAAAACTACTCAAAATTGATGTTACATATTACTACGTCTCTATGGTGTTTGCCTGTCAGGTAGAACGACATTAACTATATGGTACACAAATATATACACACTACAGTTTTAATATGTCAAAAAATTGACATGTTAAAACAGTGGGAGAGTGAGACCTTTGAAAGTGGTATGAAAAAAACTTACTTGTCGAACTTGCATTATCTCTATTGTTGGTGTATTGATAATGTTTCAAATGTTTTAATAAAACAAAAAATATGTTTTTCGTTTCTTTTGACGTGTTAAAACTGTGGGCCCTTTTAATTATTATAAAATGATACTACTTATTTTTAAATTAATTTGTTAGTTCTTTACATTAGTCATGCCTAATGATGGTTAATATATTATATTAGTAATTTTCACTCGATGCTACATGTTTGAATGTGGTGACGAAATGTGAATATTTTAAAATACCATTTGCAATTTGTTTTCTAAGTCGGCCGGTCGCATCGTGGTTTTTGCTGGACAATAATTTTTTTGATTGTGTACGTAGCTTTTACTTTGGCATCTATTTTATTTTCCTTTTGAGGCAAGATACATTAAAATATCAAAAAATTAAATTGACTGATACGAAAAGTAAAGCGGAATATTATAAATTATAATATTTAAAGTCAAGTATCCAGGTTTTCTAGAGGACGTGCATGTTTCACCGCAGTCGAACTTTACATTGTCAAAAAATTGCTGCTGAAGAAAACAAACAAAATGGCATTAATGAAAATTGCTCCTGTTACGAATTCGGAAATACGATATTTTCCTGTCCGATAGGATGACACTAGAATCGCAAGATACAAGTTTTACCAAGGAATTTAGGAGGTTGTTACAGCTTATCATAAACTACCTTCTTATATCTTGTTTGTCATAATGACTTCATTAGAGCAGTTACAAAACCTTCTTAAAACCTAAAGGGTCCACTCTTAAGAAGGTTGTTACAGTCTATGTCAAATGCTTGCCTTAAAACTTAATGGAAAGTTTGTAAGTCTGTAATAAAGTACTAATAAAGCTTGTATAAAACGAAACTTATAACCCCCTTAAAACATATATGTTTTATCGCTGCATTTTATTTACTTGCTTAAAGTAATTTGCATCTAGATTATAATTCCATAAAGTTGGATTTAAGATATATATTAAAATCTCAAGTGTACTTTAGTAATAATCATCAAAGGTCTCTTATATTAGAGAATCAGGTAAGTAAAAATGAGCGTAATTATCGAATAATAATTTTGAAATTTGGAAGCAAAGTTGAGGGAAAATATTAACGAAGGAAATTTTTTAGGTAAATGTATTTAAATAAAATAAATAAATAAATAATGTCTTTATTTCATAGCAAACATTTGAGATAGGCCTAAAAATACGAGCAGCCCTGGAAATAACGAGTGTTAATAAATATGATTTATCCAAGTCAAAATTGAAAAAAGTGGTAAATTAATTTTTTTTGCGTAGATAAATAGCTTATTAACTTGACAAGTTTAGAAGATGACTTTAGACATTCTTGTAAAATATTACTTCAAACAGTAAACATACGGTGGAAAAATCTTAGAACCATCTTGCTATTCGCAAGGTAGTGTTAAAATATTTCAGTTTTAATGTAACCGTCTTAAATTTTTTTTTTTTTAAACTTAAGGCTCTTGATTTTAACAATATTTTAAGGAAGTTAAAAAAGCTAAAATGCTATAAAACGGCCCATACCTCTCTGATCATACCTGTCTTTCAACTCCGATGTCATCTGTCATCTATCCAGCCAAGCTTGCCTGTGTGTCAGAAAAAAGTTTTACCAAAAATTGTGCTTAGCTATAATAGCCAGAGTATTCGTTCTGTTAGTAAACATACCGGTCTTTCGTTCAAACAGGAAGAACAGGAACTGTGAAAAATGGAAAAGAATTTAGACACCGAACCAAAGGAATACTCACGTTTATTATTTAAGCTTTTACATGTACTATCTAATCTAGAATTGATTTTTTATTAAGAAGTGTTTCCGAGGTGGCCAACGAAAAGAGGGTAGAGGAAAATTAATGATGACTTTAAATTAATTTATCTCGAAAAATATTACAAACTTTTTTGAAGGTATTGTTCTCCTTACATTTTGTAGTAAAACAATTTTATTCTAGCTGCAATATTTTGGGAGATATTGGACAAAAACCGCTTTTTTACCATTTTTTGTTTGTGAACTAGACGGCCTACGTGCGAGCACCCTGAACATCTTAAAAAGCCCCTTAAAAGGTACCGTCTGCAAAAAAAGTGCACTTTAATATTTTCGCGGTCATGGATAATTGGCGATTCTTAATTTTATAATAATAATGTTACTTTTGCCTTTTTAAATATCCAGATTATTTAGTTAGTTATTCTTTATCAGAAGCCTAACTTGGAATAATGATTGAATTCATAGATTTTTATGACTGCTTTATGTTTAACTTAAAGCAACTAACAATTTTATGGCAGAAAAAAGATTTTTCATTGCATAAAAATAAATTTATTTATCCCCTTAAAACCAAGTTAGTGTTAAAACCTGTTTGATTTATGATGGTTGTAAAGAGTAAACTATTTTAATTAAGCTATTAAGTGTCTGTCTTAAATCATTATTAAAATTAATTTGAAGTAAAGAGCTAAAAATGTATCAAATTTAATGCTAACACTAAGACGAGATATCAATCAAAATTGCTGTTAACTATTACGAAATCATGTCTATAATATTTACCTGTCAGATAAGACGATATTAACATTAATACAAATATATATTTGGGCTGTTCTTAAAACCTTTAGCTCTTGTAGTTTTATTGGCATTCAAAAAATAAGTCATAAAACCCAGGGCTTTTATTTTCCCACCTTAAAATCTCCCTTAAGCTCCCTTTAAATCAACAGGCATTTAATGTGCTTCTTGAGACGGGTGATAAAAAACACAAAAAAAACAATACGTATTTTGGTAGGATGCTACTTGAATAACAATAAAAGTTTGGTTGGACAGAGTCATATTGTTTCAACATGCCTAAAACATTTCGGTTTTATGGGGCTATTTTTATATAAAAAATTAAGGTAAATGCTTCAAAATATATATATTTATTTATTTCCAGACTTATCATCATCCTAAGACTACCCTGAATAGTTCAAAATAAGTATATATATTTTTTATATATACAAAGGTAAAAGAAGTTTGACGTGTTTCATTGTTTTTAATTATTTTTTAACTTTCAGAGGGCTGCCTCGTCGTTTTTGGGCTACACTGCATACTGAACAAAAATAATTTGTATGCAAAAAAAATAAAATAATTTTAGCGTGTTTCGTCATTTTGTCTTGTTTGTAAAGTAACTTTTATCCGTTTGCGAATTCTCATGATGATTTTTAAAAATTTTAAACATCTACGCCCATGAAACAAAATCTTATTCCCGCGAGACATTGACCTTGACTATTTTTGGTACAAATTTGAAACGAACCCATTCTTAAGTTATCGTTCGACATAATTTGGTTTTCATATACACACACGACGCACACCCACACCCGTACAGACATATATGTTTTTCCGTAATCTAGGCGGTCTAAAATGAAAAAATCCAACTTCACTATCGAAAATGCTTGCGATTTCAATACTTGCCCTATAACTTAGTTTATTAATATTATATTGACTGTTATATGGGAAAGCAAAAATAAAAAAATATTTTGTAAAAAAATGGATTGTTAAATACACTAATGTTTTTTTGTCAATGAGAACTTAGGTTATAATGATAATAAAAGGGAAGGTAAGACAAGAGTTCTGCTATTTTGGTAACTGAAAAAATCAGTTTTTGATTGTTTTTTTTTTAGTTTTTGAGATATCAAAACAGTTGGACTTTTTGATTTTTTGACAAGTTAAAACAATAGGACTCTTACCAAACTTTTATTATTATTTAAGTAACATCCTACCAATAACAAAATAAGTTATATGGACTGGCCCCGTCACATATGCGCAATGTTTTAACTTGACGCCAACGCGTAAGAGAGATGGAGCTAATTAGGCGGAAATCTCATTACTTGCGAGAGAGACAAGTTTCTGGCATAATTCGCTCATCTCTCTCGCACTCCGTTTCCGTCAATTAAGCATCGTAGAGCTCAGTTCCTTAACCTATCGTTCTATGAATCCCACCTATTTTTTCTTTTCACTTATATTTCGTCTATGCATCTTATGACCCATATTATCCTGTCTCCGTCGCTCAGAATATTAACGCACCCCGAAAACACAAATATAATATACGGGAAGAAATATATTTACATCATTTAACGACAAAAAAGATCAACGTAAGTGAAGCTGTCTAGTTGTTTGTTCCTGAATGTCAAAGAAATAGTGACATTTTATTTAAGCAAAACATTGACGTTAACTACTAACGTCAATGACTGCAAATAATTATATATTTAACAAATACAGAAGCTGATAATAACGATAATTTTTTTAAAAGAAAATATAAAAAAGTAGATGTATGAAGATACTATACTGCCTGTAAGGAATAAAGTTCGATTGCCTACTGCCTCACAAACTAGGATTTATTTTGTACAAAAGCACACCAAAAAGTCTCTGTATTTTATTAAATGGGCGGAAATGGTAAGTTTACATTTAAATTTATAGGTATAAATATTATAAATACCTCATAATAAAATTTCCTGTGCTTACAAGATTTTTATATATCCTATGTTACATATTATATTTTAAAAAAAAGCTAATCATTTGTTGAATTTTTTAGGTAATATGTCTTCTCTGTCTGTGTTTCGCTATAGTGTCCATAAATGCAACAGATATCTCAACTTTGATAAAAATATTGATAATAGTTTCGAGCTCTTCCAGCATAGTTTTTGTGTTGTTTGAAATAACGTATCAACGTTTTAAAAGGTAAACATTAAATGTTATTCACAGCGAATTTAATTAATAAATCATTTTAATTAATAAAAAAATCTATTTTGCTAAAACACTTATATTATTATAAGTAGTTACATGTGTATGAACATATTTGCGTAAGTGGTATTTTAGAATATCTAAGGACTAATACAAAAATGTGATAAAATTTTAAGAAAAATCTTTAACTTTCATTCAATTTGTCGAAATTTATTCCTTAGGCAAAACTAAATGACGATGAGTTAGGCAGCGAAAAACTAGTTATACATAAATGCTTTTTGAAGTTAGCCCAGTTAACTCACGTACATCGAATATGTGACATGGGCATAAAAGACTATTTATTGAAGGGAACTTAATACAAACTAGGCCAGTATCAAATTATTATACAGTATATTTTAGTACGCTGTTAAAAACGTCTTCTGCCAACAGAATTAGGCACAACAAAATACACACACACACTCACACAGAATTAAAAAACTTCTTTGATTTTTAACACTTACAGTCGACTTTTTTCCTTATTACTTCAATTGTGTATATGAAGTAAATAAGATTTTGTTTTTGTTAAGTTTGGCTATGCTACTAATGACGGATGGATGTTGATCTTCTAATAAATGAAAAACATGTTTTCTCAAATCCATCGGTCTGTCTGCCTATATGGGGATAACTTGCTAATATTTTAGTAAAAATCCAATATTGCGGTCTAGTGAAATGTTACTAAAAAACTTCCTACCCAATTTATTTCAAGTTTTGCACGAAAATCGAGTAGCAACAGTAGTAAACAACTGGTAAAATTTTGGTACGAATCCAAGACGGCGCCGGCAGAACAAAATAACGGCTTAATAAAATTATTAAAAATTCAGCCTGAAAAACTACTTAGCGGATTGATTTCAAATTATGACTCAAACTAATTGAATAGAAATGAACTAGTAAAATTGTGGAATTAATTTAAGATGGCGGAACAAAATGGAGGCCAAATAAAACGTTTGCAATCGTAAAAAAAACACACTCTCAGGTTTTACAGACCCTCAGGTTTTAGTGTCCCCTGATGTAAAAAAAATATGTTTTATCGATTCTGTCTGTCTGTGTTTCAGTTTGCAACATAGCTCAAAAACTACTACTACAAATTTCGGTCAAAAATTAAAGGACATATGGGAAAAATATTAACAAATATTTTAGTAAAAATTTTAGTAAAAATCCAATTTGCCGGAACAAGATGGCAGCATAGTGAAACGATAAAAAAAATATTACTAAAAACTAATTATCCAGTTTATCTGAAATTTTGCACAATAATCGAGTATTATATAGCTTAGGTTAGGTTAAAAGTGAGTGGATCAAACCGACCCTCCACTGCGACTCTGTGGTCTATTGTGGCTCACACCTATGTTTACACTTTCCCGAGCAACTCCTCAATGAGTCTTATAATTGCCTTTGGGGAGGTATTCTTTAAGTCCTCGGGCAGCAGGATATCTCTACCGAAAATAAAGAACCTGATCCTGGCAGCAGCCGGACACTCACATAACACATGTCTGGCTGTCTCGTCATCTTCCATACATAAACGGCACTCGGATTCGTCTTCAAGCCTCATCCTGTGCATGTGATATCTTAGACCACAATGGCCTATATGCCTATGGCAATAGGCCTACTGCTGTTTTGAGCTTAATTCTGTTCATATTTAACAAACTTTCTGTTATCCTCTTCTTCATAGGAGGGGGTCCAAGTCAATAGAGATTAGCTTTTTCCTCAACCAGGTCCAAAATTGCGCGCTTGGCCGTTTCGTAGGATACTCCTAAAGCTGGTTCAGGTCCCACGAATCTCGTCTCTGCTCCTTTCTTTGTTAGAAAATCAGCAGACTCATTTCCCTCTAAACCTGCATGTCCTGATATCCAGATAAGAGCGATTGTCGCTCCCCAGGCCAGCAAGTGCCTTTTGGCAGTTCCAGACTGTTTTGGATGCACAATGACTCGCTTCTAGTGCTTTAAGGGTCGCTTGACTATCCGAGAATATTTTCATCGTTTTATGTGTTGTTTGTTGGACTTCTGCTTGGAATATTGAGGTATTATTTCCCAGGCTTACTGACATATCAACCTTCGGTCTTACCCCATGTATTCCAGCTCCTACACCTTTATTGGTTTTGGAGCCGTCCGTGAAAAGGCACAGCTCTCCTTTAAGTAGATCAGATTTATTTTGATCCCACTCCTCTCTCCCTGGGAAGATCATGGCGTAGGGTTGCTGTGCACTAACAGTTTTTGGTAGCAGGTCCGATGATATTCCCTACATGTAGTGGTTTTTCACAGCTTTCAGCATGTTGGATGATTCCATGTGACTCGTGCTATCCACCATGATGTTGGTAACATGATGGAGTCTGTATGTTGTCCTCATTGCTTCCCCTTCCACAAATAGGTGGAGTAGTGGAAGTTTGAAAAGAAGCTCCATGGCCGCTGTAATTGACAGGCAAGCCTGTCTCTGCAATCCACTCAGTTTGGCTTGGGCAACACTTTGTTGTCCCTTGCTCCACCAGGCTACAGAGCGATAGACCATTGGTCTTATGACCGTTAGGTACAGCCAATATAGCTGTTTTGGTCTCATACCCCATAAATTCCCGCAGATTTTACGGCAGGTCCACAGGGATAGTTTAGCTTTCTGAACTATTTTATTTAGATAAGCATTCCAGTTCAGCGTTTTATCCAGGATAATTCCCAAATATTTCACTTCAGCTGAAAATGGTATCCCGAGGCGCCAGGAGGTGGTTTGGGATCGCCAGAACCTTTTCTGTTCTTGGGGTCCTTTGGATCCTTGACGTTCCCATTGCATTTTTTTGGGCCTTTCTTCTGGATAGGCTTCCTTTCCCGAAAAGGATTTGCCTTTCACAGACTGGGTAGCCTGTTTAACGTCGCTGCTTTGACCTTTTGAGGATCCAGCTACAGATTCCTCGAGAGGCAGCTTTTTGTTGCCTCCTTCGGTTGCAGTCTGGTTTTCCTTCTTGGTTCCTGTAGCCCTCTTTCTCTTGGGCGGAATGTGACCTGCCCAAAGCCAAAGTGTGGTCTGTAGTCTATACTTCGTAGTGCTTCCATGGAAGCGTCATCGATGGCGAAAGTCCAAGTTTGATCAGGACCCGAATCCTCGCGGTGTTGGACAACCCACTCCCGAGTATCCAGGTCATGGTTCATCTTTCTCAGTCCGAGAAGCACATCCTCCGCCGACAACCTTATATCAGGCAAGTCGTCCGGAAGATGTGCCACGCAGACATGAGGCTTAGGAAGGTCTTTCCCCTTCACAAACCTGACTTTTGCGCTCTCTGCTAGTTGGAATTGCTTAGCGGCATCTTCTAGCCAGTTCAGGCAATTTTCGTCTGCGCAGGTAAGTTGTAGCCAGCTAGGCCTTATTGTACAGGTCTGAAATCTTACCTGCGAACCTCCTTCTGGGATCCGCCGAACAGCGCTCAGCACCTCCAGGCCCAGGGCGTTCAGCTGATCCCTGGTAAGGGTGTTACTGCTATGTTCAGGCCCGAGCCCTCTTGCTTGTTTGCTTGCCCTCCTGCATTTTTTGTACGTAATCGTGGGTAATCATAACGACAGTTGAATTTCCTTTATCTGCTGGAAGGATTGTGATGTCTTTATTTTTTCGAAGGTTTGTTAGGGCCCTTTGTTCAGAGGCATTTAGGTTTTGTTCTGGTGCTTTGCTTGATCTTAAAATTCTTGCCACCTCTTGTCTAATCTCCGCTGCTTTTGTTTCTTCAGAGGAGTCAAGGACAGCTTCCACTCCAGCTATTATTTTTTCTTTAGGGATTTCCTTAGGAGATATCGCAAAATTAAAACCCTTACTCAGTGCGGATTTTTCACTTTCTGAAAGACTGAAGGATTATATATTATATTATAGGCTGACTCGACTTTCTTAGAAGATTGTCATATTTTTTCGAAAATATATTATTATATAGCAAATATTTTTTTAGAAACTGAATTGTAATTACATATTTTTTAAAAATGAACCATAAATAACATTATTAGAGACGGTTTAGAAACAAATAAATGTTAAAATTATGATAGTACTATGGCAACTGGCAATTATATTATTGAGAGCAAATTAGATACTAAAAATTAGATTTGCATTTGTAACATGGCCAACAGAGCAAATGACCATTGCTCCATTATTTTTAGCTTTATCACAATGTAACTGAATTCCTTTTTTTAACCGAAAGTGGTCTCATCTTCGGTTTTCTAAGTGAAATGTCCAGGATTTTTGGTTTTACTTTGAAAAGGCTAAAAATACTCTAAATATTAATTTTCTTTCATTTGTATAAAACATTAATTTGTATCAAAAATGACGGACCAATAAACATGCTGATATTGCTCAGCTGGCCATGCCAGTTGTCATCTTTCATCCATAACTTAAACATTAATACATTTCTTAGCCGCCTCTAGTAATTCAAATTTTTTTATCGGTCTATGTATAAGTAATGTGTTAAAATAAAATGTGCAAGTGTTTACTTTATGGTTAATTTTCAAAAATAATAAAAATTGTCACTAAAGCAATTCGTTTTTTACCACAGACTTAAATAAACATGTAAATATTTTGGTTTTAAAAATAAATGAATCGAAACATTGAAACAATTCAATATTTTTTATCATAAACAATTCTAAAATGTTTTTTATTAACAAGAAATATTAGGCAGTTTTTCTTTTAAATACAGTTTTCCTCAGTTGCCCTACTTACCAAGCCTAAATTTTTAGTCTTTGCTTAATATTTGTGTCACGGTCAATGCTAAATAAAGCCAGTGGCTATATCACGGCTATTTTTTATCTGAATTCAAAAATTTAAAACTCGAGAAGCTTAAGCTTTATCTGAATATAAATAGATATTCAGGGGATTTTATTTAAAAATGTATAGATAGCGCTACTTAAAATTTAACCAGAAGTAAACAAAGCTGTCAAACTTGGGTTAAGAATTGTCAAATACTATGTCCATACAAGATCAGAAAATTTCAAATTGATAATTTAAAAATCAAAGTGGGGTATCGATATATGGATCACCCCATATATTCAAAATGTTACCTTAAATAACTGACAAAATAAACAAACCAGAAAGAGAAAATAAAAGTAAAAAATTACAAAATTCGTTTTCGGCGTCGCGATGTATAAGACAAAATGCCAACGGTTGAAAGACGACTTACATAATATTAAAAAATAAAAGATTTTTTAGCTTTGTATTAACACAAAGTCGTAAATTTCTATTTTACGCATTAAGATACCAAAGCCGAAAAGACAATTAAAATCAAGAATCAAATAATACTGAATTAATTCCAACTTTTTTTAGGATTTTGCCGTTAATTTTCCAAGTGATAGGGGCTGGTATTAACTTTGCAGTATATGGAGTGGCAACTATGTTAATATATCATGCACACAGTAATTATGAACTAATCCAGATTGTATTTTTACTAAATGGCCTAACTTCAGTCATATTTCTGATTGATTTAATTTGTACAGTTATGTAAGTAAGTACATATTTAACATTCTCCACACCATAAAATCCGGTAAAACAAAAGAAATATTATATTATAGATATTTACGATACAAGTGAGTTAACAGCATCATTAAGATACGCGTGCAGAAGTTTAGTAACTACACAAGTATCTTAATGAAGTTAATTCACATGTATTGTACAACATTTTAACTACGTCTGACGCACGACTGTTAAAATACGCACATATTTCTATTAAAAAATATTTTCAAAAAGTTTAAAACAAGTTAAAACACCTTTCTATTAGCTGTTACCTGTTTACACTTTAATCCTGCCACTTTGCTGGCAATATCAATTTAAGTAACATCTTATTGACAGTTTTAATTTCTTTAGTTAAAATAAGTGATTCAGAAAGAAGCATTCCTTCCGAAATTAAGCAGGAAGCATTCAGGGCAATTGGCGGGTTGCTTCTCAAAAAATCCAGGCCAAAATATGAGCATATTTTCAATAGGTTCCAAAAATGATGTAGAGAGAAAAATGTGCAGAACTATGGGAATGCAAAGGTACTTATTGTATACTTCGGGGAGTTATCTACTAACTATAGGCCTTTATCTCTTTTCTATGATAAGAACAATAATATCTACTAAACTAAATATTGACGCCCTCCTCAAAAGAAAATGTGAGGGATATCAATAAAAAAACTCAAGAGTATTAACTAAAACCAATATTACAACATTCCTTCTAGAAGCGGATGACTTATTTATAAAAGTATCAGTGATTATTGGGCTTGCAGGAGCTTGCAGACGAGAGGAGTTAACAAATTTGTTGTTGGAAAATGTCGAGGATGAAGGGCGATATTTTCATTAATAGCCGGGGAATTTCATGTAACACCCGGAAATATTCAAGAGAGAAACATGGTTCAACTAGTTCGAAAATACATTAATCCTCGCCCATGTAACATAGAGCATGGTAGGTCTTTCATCCAATTTCGAAATGGTGTGTGTATGAAGCAACCGGTTGGCATTAATTATTTTGGATCCTTGCCAAAACAAATTGCTTTGTATCTCAAACTTGAACATCCAGAAGAATATACGAGGCATTGGTTCCAAAGATTATCTACGTCGCTATTGGCAGATTTAGGAGCTGATATTCTAACAGAAAAGCGTCATGGTGGTGAAAATTCTGCAGAAATAAAAAAATAGCATCGAAAATACTGGGTGAAACGTGAGAAACTCTGGACGAGATCCGAAAAAAAATTAAACAAAGCCATTAGACGATCAGTTTAAAGAATGAAAACAATGTATTGACTACAAATTTAGCAAACGAAGCACGTCAAGAATTTATTTGAAAGATTGCAAAGATTGTAGTATCAATATTTATAATAAACAATTTTTCATGTTTTATAGTTTTTAATAAAATAATATATAAAAATCTTCTTCGCTTTTTCTATATTACAAATTTCAAATTAAAAAAGAATGCATGAGTGAAAATACGTCCGGCAATAAATAAGAGTGCGGTAATGAAGCTCTTAACTCACGCAAAATGCGTTAGTGAAGAGATTCTTAACTCACGGACGTAGATAAAATACATTACCTAGTTTGAAATAAGTAATGAATGATAAAATAGGAATAATATGGACAGTAGATTGGCCTTAACCGTTTTTAGTATATGTGAGTAATATGTATTTTGCTTTAAACTATTTTTTGTTATTAATGAAAAAAAGACAGAAAACAATAAGCAAAAAAATCAGTCAAGCAATATGCTACATTGCCACATATATGCTAATGACAGCAACGTAAGTCGCAAACAGACTGCCGTAAGTAAGAATTGCTTGGACAACTTTTGACACGAGGTTATGTTATACCAAAGAAATTAAGCTCTCTCGAAATTTTTATTGGAAAATATGTTATACACAAGACTGTAGGTCGTGCCAACGAGGACTGAGCAGGGGCCTATTTTTGACCTTTCCTATATGTATTTTAAAAAAAAAGCAAAAGACTTACGTCATGGATTTTTTTTTAATAGAACACCCTGTGTGGAAAAATCTAAGCACATTTCATGTATCTTGTCCTATACCTAAATTCAGCTGTTTCTGAAATAATGACGTTTGAAATTTGACACTTTGAGCACTTCAACATGCTGTAAAATCTAAACGGTTTGAACTGGGGCAAAACGGCTTGCACTTTCCAATCTTACTTATCTATCAAATGATATCTCTCAAGTAGCACATATAATCATATATGGGCTAAAATGCTGTGATATTGGCTAATATCCCTGGCTAATTAGCTAAAATGGCTAGCCAAAATAACAGTTCTATTACAGTATAAAGACGGAAACATGGCTAAAGTGGGGAATAATAATTTGGCCATTTGGCGACCTTCTCCTTTGATTTTATGGTTGGGTTTATTAGCTACTTTTTCACTTTAAAATCGAGCTTGTTTAGCTGAATTCTGACTTGTTTTTTAACCGAAATTTGAGTAACATTTTTTTCCGAAATTTACCTAAATAATTTCTCATTTTTTGCATTTTCTTCATTTATATAATAAATCATCAATTGTTTCAAATTATGTAGAAATAGTATTGAGAGAGCCAATCAGTGTAAGAATTTATGAGCCAAGAGGAAATGCAAACATAACAAATCATGGTTTGACGGTTGGTAGGAACAAAAAACACTTGCCAAGCAACTTTTACTGTTAAAAGAATCTAAGATGGGCATGTAAAACACGTGCCCCTTCTTGAAATTAAAAATTTCGATTTCTACAAATATTTTTTTTTAGTTTGGAAATGTATTTTAGTAAGGAAATTATCGTAAAAAAATGCATGAAAATACGTATTTATAGGTAGAAAGAATATGTTTGTTTAAAGTGGTCAAGTAATGGCTGCTAGGAAATTAGTTTAATTTTAATTTCAGTCATGGCGGATCATAAAAAGTTTTGGGCTATTTTTTAAGCAAATATTCCTTAAAATTGGCCACTTTGTAAGCAAATATTTATCAAATGGCAATCATTTTCAAATGTAGCAACATTTATTTTTCTTTTGCTACACTTACCTCTTCCCATACTAACCCTTCCTTCTTTCCTCTATGGTATCCTGTGGACATATTAATGCTAGATCACTTTTAAATAATTTTAATGATTTTAAAACACATTTGCAGGATAATAGTTATGATATACTGGGTGTCTTGGAAACTTGGTTGCACGCGGAAATAAATTACCTTGAACATTGAGAATTATGTCATGATACGACAAGACCAGCCCATGAGAAGGGGTGGTGGAGTTGCGGTGTATTTGAAAAGGTCTCTAAATTTTAAAATTATTCTTAGTGAAACTAGAGAATTTATTGAGCATATATGGATAAAAATTAGAATCCAAGGAAAAAAGTTATTGATAGGTAATATATACCGCCCCCCCAACTCTGATGTAAACATTTTCTGTTCTTATTTCGAAAACAAGCTCACAGACTTTTTTGCTGACTCTGATTGTATGCTAATTTTAGGCGATTTCAATATAAATATGCTCGATTTAGGTGGAAAAATGTCCACGTTGCTAAACACTGTTACAGAGCCTTTCAGTCTCAAACAAATCATTAGTGTGCTCACCAGGATTTCGAATACAGCCGCATCTTTGATCGATTTAATTTTTTGTAATACTGATAATGTTACGGATTCGGGTATTAGAGATATCGAAATATCTGACCATATGTTGGTATACTGCCAAGTTAACTTGTCTATGTCAGATTCCCCGCCGAATTACTCTTTTGCCTACAGACAGTTGAATAATATTAACCTAACGAACTTTAATTTGGATATTGAATCACTGCCATGGCACATTATGTATGGCATGACAGATATTGCAAGTAAAGTCGTTTTTTTACGTCAAGCATTCTAGAGATTATAAATATGCATGCCCCATTAAAAACAGTTAAAGGTAAAAAGAAACCGTATCAACCGTGGATTACGCCTAATATATGTTTAATGCAAAAACTACGAAACAAAGATTTAAATAAATTTCGACAAACGAAAAGCACAAGTTGGGATTATTATAAACAATTCCGAAATTTTACAACTTCAGCTATAAGGTTGGAAAAAAAAGCTTATCTAAATTATAAGTTTAGCATTTCTAATCAAAGACAAAAATGGCACGAGCTAAATAAACTAAATATTATTAAAAGTGAAAAAAATAGGTTGCCAGAATCCTTAACAAATGTAAATGATTTAAGTACATATTTCTCTAGAATTGCTGCCAATAACGATATATTTGATCAGAATTTGATTACATTCTATTGTAATAATAGACTTACTAACTCTACATTTAATTTTTCTCCAGTAAAAGAAGACGTGGTGATGAGAACTTTGCAAAATATTAACACTAAAGCCTTTGGGATAGATCAGTTAAATATCACTCTAATTTCGCTAGCTTGTCCCAGTATTTTGCCCCCTCTTACGCATATTTTAAATATTTGTATAGAAAAGTCGTATTTTCCGTTGAAATGGAAACAGGCGAATATTGTATCTCTACCCAAGGTAAGCAATCCCTCACAGTTCAGCCAGTTACGTTCGATTTCAATTCTTCCGACGCTTTCCAAAGTGCTTGAAAAAATTATGGAATCTCAGATGTCCATTTTTTGGAAACCAATAAAATACTTCCCGGGAAACAATCTGGATTTCGAGCGAGCCATGGTTGTCCGAATGCACTCTCAATTGTCACCGACGATATTTTTAGGGCTATGGATACAAGCAAAGCTTGTGTTTTGGTTTTACTCGATTTCACCAAGGCGTTTGACATGGTAAATCATGAAATTTTGATATCCATTTTGCGGTACGTGGGTTTTAGTGGAAGTGCAGCAAGTTTTGTCTTATCTTTTTTTAAACATAGAATGCAGCAAGTTGTTGTTAATGGAAATACCTCCGAACCTCTGAACGTTACAACTGGCGTTCCCCAAGGGAGTATCCTAGGCCCACAGTTATATACACTTCACAATTTGAAGGATGTCTAAGATTTTGTAACCATCACATGTACGTTGACGATACTGAGATTTATTTTCCTTTTAAGCCCTCTGACGTCGAAATTGCTAATAATCGCATAAACTCCGATTTAGAGAAGATTCTGAATGAAAGTAAAACATCTTATAAAAATAAACCCTATGAAATCTGTTGCTATTCTTTTTTGTAGTGTACAAAATCTTCATCTTATACTTGAAAATAAATCTATCATATTTAAAAATTCTGCGAAAAATTTAGGGCTTGTTTTGGATAACAAATTAAGATTCACCGAACATGTTGCATCGAAATTAAAAATTGGATATTCTACCTTAAAAATGTTATATTCCCATAGAAATTATCTTAGTTGCGAAACAAAAAAAATGCTCTGCGAATCTCTTGTCTTGTCACCATTAAACTTTTGTGATAGTATTTATGAACCCTGTTTAAATGCCTTAGATGTAAAAAGAATTCAAACGTTACAAAATTCTTGCTTAAGACTAATATTTGGAATTCGCCAAAGACAAAATATATCATATAAACTTAAAACCATAAAATGGCTAAACATGTACAATAGACTTGCTTTTACTATAAAATTTTAAAATATAAATCTCCTCTTTACCTTTTAGATCGTGTTGTTTATCGAACGGATGTACACAACTTTAATATCCGTAGGAAGAACATATTGACAATACCAACACATAATAAAGAGTTGTTTAATCGTTCTTTTTCGTACAATATTGCTTTATGTGTCAATAAATTTGAAATTACTGATTTTTTACTTGCGTTTATAGTTTTCAAGAGACATTTGAAAAACAAATTACTTGCTCAGCAATTATAACACTTTGCTGAATTGAGTTTTAAATGTTTTTTTTTAATTGTGCCCGCCTGACTTTTTTTTTTAATTCTAGTTTTGATGAATGTTTTGTCATTGGGATGGTTTTGTAATATATGTCCATATAAGCCATTTTTCTCCTTTCCCTTTCCTTTATTCCCTTTTTCTCTCCAATTTAATATTTTTAACATTATTTTTCTTATCTAGCCTTTCTACCACATTATGTAAACCTCATATCTTTAAGTGTAGCAATCAACTCCTATTCGACCAGATTTGCATTAGCTATAACAGCACCTAATATGAGCATTTTTTATTTTATTCGTATGGGAGGCTGAAAACAAGCCATTTAACCCTCTTTAAAATTAATGATTTTTTTACTGCTACATTGTACATCCTTATTTGGGTTAATAAACATTTAATTATTAATTATTATTATTTACTAAAAATTTACCAATAAAAATGCTTACTTGGTTCGCCTTTCGCTAAAAATGGCTAATTTAAGACCCGGGAGCCAGCGTAACAAAATTAAACGACGATTACCCCAAGACGGCGTTTTTCTATATTATGTGGTGGAATATTTAGTCTTTTTATTAGACATTTCTTCTGGTAAATGATTTATATTTCGTTTTTCTTAATATATCTTCAGTTTAGTTAAGTATAGTTTTATAGGTTATAAACGTAAATTTGAAAATGTCGCATATTTCGGCAATATTACACTTGCTAAAATATGTTTGGTTGGAATTTGGGAAAAATGCCTACTTTTCAATTATATTTTGCCCTCGATTTCTATTGATTAAAAATGCCATTTTCTGGCATTTTAAACAGCTATGCTTTCTATAATTTAACTTCAATACTTACTAGAATATATCTGGCTATGTTGTGGCAACAAAATTGACAGATATTTATACTTTTTACTTACAGTGTGTTCCATTAAAAAAAAACTTCATCCATGGCGTCCTTTGTTTTTGGGTCAAATTTTTATTGTTCAATTTTTGAATTTTACAGAAAAAAATACAGGGAATGGCTATTTTGGATTTTTTTAAAAATACAGAAAAGTTTAAAAGCCAGCCTCTGTTCAATAGTCGTCGTTGGAACGGTCTCTACATAAATTAAAAAAAAACTAATTTTACTTTAAATTTGGAATAATAAACGATTTTGTGCTTTCAGTCCAATTTTGTCTTAACATTTTAATAAGAGCTCACTGTTGGGCATTATTGGCATTTATTTATTACTATTTTATTATTCCCCTATTTAAACTCTTTGATGTTTCTAGTCTATCAGCACCAAAATGCACATAATATAGTCAGATTATTTTGCTGCTGAAATTGATGTTCACATTATTATTAACGGTACGGAATTTTTTAAAATAGAAAGATTTTCAAAAAAATAAAAACATCGTGTAACATAAATTATACTACGTAATATCCCCGGAACTATATATTTAAAGTATCTTAATATATATTTTTCAAAAACACATATTAGCCCCGCTAATTTTTCCTGCAATATGTTGACAGATATGGAGTTCCGAATTTTATTGCACTCACCGTCTAACAATGCAAACTTTGCCTATTTTAAAAAATCTAACTAATTTTACTGAGTTTTAATTTGAATACCCTTCAGTAATCATATTTTGTGGATCTGAATACACTTTAGCTACTACTACTAATCTTTTTACTACTTTTCAAGAGTTAAATTTTTCCATAAAATCTACATTAAAACGTGATTTCAAAATGATCATAGTCAACCTTCCAATACAATAACAAATACACAGCAATTAAACGTTATCTTCTTGTTTTAGAATATATACGTATCTTTACCAAACGACAAGAGTGAAATCAGTAGTTGATGTTGGTGTAAGCGCTTTTCTTCGTAAGATTTAATTTTTACTCTGTATATTAGTATTATTTTTACTTTAATTGTTAGTTGTACACTTTTGTTTTCAATATAAAACTGTAAACCTATATAACAATAACTATTAGATAGGTATGATTTTTTAGCAACATCAACCCCACCACCAGGCAGGACTAAACCTCAGAGAACAGTTTTAACGGTGACACCTATTACATATGGAGGAACTTTTCCTATTGGAAAAAACCAGCCACCATTTTTACCAGAAGGCTGTTCATCACCAGAAAAGGGTAGGTATGATATATTTTGGTCAGCAAATTTTTTCTACAGGAATTATTAATTTCAGGAACACGACATAAAACTGTTCAGACCTATCATTGTGGTGATTGTAAAACTATTAATGGATTAGATTTTGGCCATCATTCAGTAGAAAGACAGACAACTAAAGGAAAAATCATTCAAACATGTTTGGGTCATGAGGAAAAAGGTTTATAAATATTGGAAACATTTTTAGTGTTTATCGCATAGCTAAATATATCCTACCCTAGAACATAAATTAAAGAAAATATTAAAATTAATTTCTATTCACCTCATCGATTTTGTTTGTTGAGAAGAAATTGAATTGTGTGTTTTATATTTATATATTATTTTATATTTATATTTCATTTTTCATAATGGATTTTGGCGGTTTAAAAAAAACCTTAAAGCTTTCATATTTACACATTTTCTCTATCTTTGTTAACAAACCATGTAGGTAGGTGTCAAAATATAATGACTCACCTTATACATTTTTGAAAAAAGTCAAAAAGTAATACTAACTTTTTTAAATCAGATAATTAAAAAGAAGCTAAATAATGTCTTCTTCCTAAACACATCTATCTATCATCATCTAAACAGATCAGCGGGTTAATACAAAAGGTTAATATAGCCGCCATAGAAAAATATATACATCGGGAGACAGCCGCAAATTACCTGTGGCAAAAATCTGCGGTCGCTACTCTCATCGGCCAGCTTCCTCAATACACTTGGCAACATTGTGCGTTAATTTTTCAGTTGGATACAGACTTTTCAACGCCTGAACGTTTCCGTGTCTAGGGAACACACATAAAGACCATATTTTTAGACCATTTTAGTTAGTCGTTATAATAATTCGTCAAAAATTCCATTTACAGGAAATTCAACCAGACCAGAGAGTTCCAGCTTTCTGCAGCAACACAAAAGTGTGTTAGATGTAAGGTCAGAAAATTAAGATAAAATAAATAACATCAATAGTGATCCCTAGCAAAATAGTTATACAAACGAGTGATTCCAGATTTAGTGTCAGAATAAGAAAAAATAGCTTAAGGCAAACGCCAGATCTACCCACTGCTTTTTCTCTAACTTTACAAGAAAAACAAATTTAGCTTAGAAGCAGCCATCATCGAATAAAGCAATCGGGCCTTCAGCAAGTTAAAGTATCGAAATTTCAGATATGTGTAAATTTTTACTCTCTCGAACGCTTTAAAGTCTGTATAATTTCGAAGTTTTAGAATTAGCATTTAGTTTAGTATATTTAATAACAATCTTAAGGTAAAACACCAATTGTCTACAGTTTTTTTTTCTATATGAACCTACTACATGAAAGGAATATAGGTTTACTCTAATAGTTGAAAGCACAACTAAGTAGTTTATGTGTTATAAGCATTTAAATATCAAGATCAGATGCAAAATTGTGTAAAAATATAGGCCCACGAAACGGGTGACTGCCCACAAAATCGGCAAACTTGCAAATACAGATGAGTACTGTATGTTCTAAGAATAAAGACACATGTACATTTTTAATATTAGTTTTTAAAAAATTTTTGTTTCCTATTCTAGAAACTTCTACTATACCTCCGTTTTATTTAGAAGAAGAACGCCGGAAGAAAACACCCTGGACTTGTTCAACTCCGACTACCAGCAGAAAAATTGAAGCTAGAAAGCAAGCGTCTATGTCTACGCCCATAACTTACAGTGGTAATAATACATAACATGTTTAAAAACTTTTGGTGCCCTTATTGTTAGTTTCAAATACTTTCATTACATAGTTAAAAACCAAAGTTAAGAAATATTTCCTTCAATTAACTGACACTAAAAAAATACTAATAATTTATTTTGGCCCAGATTAATAACAATACTAAAACGTTTCACTAGATATTAACATTTGCAAAAATTCGTCATTTCAAATCATAGAAGCTCTACTTATCTCTTAAAACTATTTCTAAAGCAAATATTAAAAACAAGTACATCAGAGTAAACAAAAAGTTAGAACGCATTCTTTAGTTTTTACTTTTTCATCTACTACAATAGCAACAGATTAAGGGTAGTTCAAGTAAGAGGTTCAGTAGATTTCACTCACTTAATATTAAGTGAGAAAAAAAAATTCAGACTTTAGGCTATTGAAATATAAAATCGAGAAAAACAATCCAACTTCAAATAAAAAAAAAATAGCGAAAAAACAAACTACTCAATATTCTGCCAACCTCTTCTTTTTAGTGCGAATCGATAGTTTTATCAGTCAGAGAAAAATGCTGGCCTAATATCAGCTTAAAAAAAAGCCCCCGAAGCATCATTACCTAGGATTCACAAAAATGTATATAAATTATCTCAAAAATTATTTAGTTTGCGTCTATTAAGTTTATAATAAATAAATATATATATATATATATATATATATATATATATATATATATATATATATATATATATATATATATATATATATATATATATATATATATATATATATATATATATATATATATATGTTTTTTTCAAATTTTGGCCTTTCAAGCCAAGGGTTTTAGCCACGAAATTGTACTGAAAGAGTATAGGATATTTATAAAATTACATTTGCGGTTCTTCATTGTACATTCGGAAACATTTTTAGAACTTCCACAATTGAAGTAAAAATACAACCTAAATTTCCTTGACTGCCTCGTCTTTTACAAGTTTCTCTATTTTATATTTTTTTTTTCGGAGTGCACGCTTTTTGTTAATAATATAAAAAACCCTTTCATTCGATATTTCCCCCTTTAGAAAGGGACACATTTTTGTTATTTCTTTCGAGTCGCTGAAGAGCAATTTTAATTAATACAAAAATAAAGAGCTTTTACTGCAAATGATTTGCCATTTAGTTAATTATTTTTTTGTTTTATTGTTTTCTAAATATTGTGTTTTTATACAGGTACCTTTGCAGTTAACAAAGAATTAGTTCCGATTACTCCAACTGGCATAACCGGCACTTCACCTAAGTCTTCCCCTAGAAGCAGAAAACCTAGTTCTAGATCAGAAGGAAATTCACCTAATAAATCCGAAAAAACTTACGTCGATATCGGACGGCACGATCCGAGATTAGATCACATTTCTGAAGAAAAAATATCGCTGACATGTGTATCATCAGAAAACTGTTCAGAGAGCAGGTCAAGCTGTGCAATTTATGAAGCTTCCAATTTGCCTGGGTGTATTTTGGAGGATAGTGACTATGAGTCTAAGCGAAAGATACAATATGACTTAATATAGAATTTTTTAAATTGAGTTGTTTAAATATCGTCGATTACGCGTCAAGGGCATAGCGAAGGCATTACGGTTTATGGTATGGGATAAGATCCAAATCCAACTAAAATTTATATTTGATGCCTAAAAAATTTAAACTCTCACACTCTTACAATATAATAATACTTAGGGCACAAATGCCACAAAAACGGAATCTCTTCTTAATTTTCCCATGTTGAACTGCTCCAACTAATGTATCGATTAAATTTTTAAAAAGTTAAATAGTTAATTACTAATGTTGTACTGCAAAATTTAAAGAAAGTTACCTTTTTCTTCGAAAAATTTGTTAGAATCTTGAAAACTGTTCTGTAGTCCTTTTCAGGAATTTCGATGACTCCTGGGATAAGAATAATAACAATGCTACCTTATCATAAACAATTGGGAATACGCCCTTGCTGACCAATAAAGTAATTAAAATGACCCTGTCGACCGTAGAGGGTCGGA
Organism: Kuschelorhynchus macadamiae; assembly: GCA_030620095.1. Taxonomy (NCBI): domain Eukaryota; kingdom Metazoa; phylum Arthropoda; class Insecta; order Coleoptera; family Curculionidae; genus Kuschelorhynchus; species Kuschelorhynchus macadamiae. Next base: position 2,728,106 of record JAUTXW010001262.1, on the reverse strand, counting down.
CTGCAATTAGCTTATTATAAGATATATTAAATTAGAAGATATAAGCAAGTGTAAAAGTATTTTATCTTTTCAAAATACCCAAAAAAACTTTTTAGGAAAATGGAGTTTTAAAGCTCAAACACCATTGATATTTGGATGCATGTCCGACTCAGTGGCAATTTTCAACCACCAAAAACAAGGTTTCCGGTTTTTGTTCTGTTCTTTACCTAATTTAACGTAAATAACATAAACAATCAAAAAAAATAAAAGAAAAAAATCATTACTTTATCTTAATTGTAGCTAGAACTGGCTCTGGGGGGGGTTACCCTTCAATTCCAAAAAAAATGTACTTTATGCTATTTTTTTCAATTTAGCTTAAATAAAAGCGGCTCTGGGGCGAGTTTTAACCCCCCCTCTTATATCCGACTCTGCGTTGGCAGTGATCCATAGTTAACATGTCAGAGCAAATGTGACTTACATGCAGCAAGAAATTAGAATTTAATTCACCAATACTAAATAAGCTTAGTTTAGAATCTGGATATGTGTAAAACTGAAATAGTGTTCTATATAAGAGACTGCTTTAAAAAGTCTTGCCTAAATTTATCAGAAAGTTGGAATGATTGTATTATGGAAAATTCATTTAGGATTATTTATGGCTTAAACGATATCCGTGTTGCACTTTTAACTCTAATTCACTTACCCCTGGATATTAAGAGATTCTTATCCTTATTTCACAATCTTTATCTAAAATTAATAATAAAATAATTTGGCAAAGTAATTACACTGACCGGCTCGAAAAACGGGCACCTTAAAATTTTGATGAATTTGAAAGTTTAATATATTTTTTTCTAGTGGGCCGATTTTAATGATTTTTTTTAACAATTTGTAACTAAATTTAGTCTCTTTCTAAATTAAAAATGAAAGTTCCCGTCTGTCTGTTATACGAGGGAAAACAAAATGTTGTTATCTCGGCGAAAGTTTGAAAAGCCCTGTAGAATCATTTAGCAAAGTAAGGAATTTAAAACTCATTTTATTATCAAGGTACAACTTTTCTCGATAATTTGTTTTTTGTTTCATCTCAAGAACTTTATTTCTTTTGGAGATGTGCTCTTTCGAAGAAGACGCTAACGATTTACAGTTATTTTAGCATTAAAAGGGTGCTTTCGCTTTTGGTCTCAATCAACATACCTATGAAATGAAATAATGTTTATTATTTTTGTAATGTCACGGTCACTAAAAAGTCATATTAATATTGTTTGTTGACAGTACTATAACTGAAATGAAATGAAAATGAAAGTTCAGAAATTGCATCGGCTATTGTTGCTTTAATTGAAGATGGTCGAGATCAAAGTTATATCGCTAACAGATTCAGGTGTGTTACGCACGCTTTCTTGAGACAGGTTCATACGCTAGACGTCAAGGAACAGGCCTTCTTCCAATCGAGACGATCGTTTTATTGTAAGTTTATTGTTAAGAAACCGCCGTTTGCCAAATTCGTAATGAATTGCACCACGTAAATGTAAGTGAACGAACTGTAAGAAGGTTAAATGATGCAAATCTTACGTCAAGAAGATCTGCTTCGAGACCACAACTAACTAGAGACCAAGGGATCATCCTGCTGAGAACACCAAATTAGACTGAAAGTTATTGGAAATACGTTTTATTTACCGACGAATCAATGTTTTGTTTGCGATTCCCAGACGGTTGAGAAAGAGTATGGAGACGAACAGGGGAGCGATATGCCGAATGTACTTTTAGTTCCAGAGTAGGCATTCAAGGAGGTTCACTTATGGTATGGGCGGAAATTTCTTTGGAATCACGTACCCATTTGTATCTTGTTCCTAGGGAAACCATCAAAGCGGAAAGGTACATAAATGAATGTTTGCTAATTATGTTATTCTACATGCACAATTGATGGCGGATAATTTTCTTCTAATGCATGATAACGCGCGATCTCACACGGTTCGGATAGTGAGGAAATACTTAAATGGTGCCAACATCCCACAAATGGATTGGCCACCGCACAGCCCAGATCTAAACCCTATCGGACAACTCGAAGTTTGTACCCACCTCTGGAACATTGGATGAGTTGCGAAGGGCACTGATAGAACAAAAGGGCGGCTATTTATCAGGAGGATATACGACATTTAGTGGAAAGAATGCCGAGACGATTAAACGCTGTCGAAGCTCGAGGGGGTAAGCCGGTATTAGTAATCATCTGGTTTAGATTTCTTATTGCATGATTTATTTTTCCTGTGATTTAATAGGTCATTTTGTAACAATTTATAATATTTCCATAAATTCTTTTGGAAGCTTGCTAACCATCTCCAAAAATAAGTTGTTAGTGTGTTACAAAACAAAACTACTAACATATTTTGTGTCTATTTCTACTAGTTTAGTGTGAACATTTATAATGGGCTTTCCCGTTTACTGATAAATAAAAAAAATAAAACTTACAAAAAATACAAATTTAAGAAAGCACCCTGTAGTATACAAGGTATCATACTCGTCATAAAATTTGGATACAGTATAGCAGTTTTAGATTAAAACTAGCAGACAGGCCCAAGTAGCAAGAATACGTTGAATAAATGTTTAACAAACGTCAGCCTTAAAACCCCATTAACGTCAAATGGATGTTGATGTTTAAGTCAAATATCAATGTTGAATTGACGTCAAAATATAATCTCTGAAGACTTCAAAATAACTTTTAGGAAACGTTAAAACGACGTTGATAAAGTAGATTTGGAATAGCCATATCGAATATACTTTACGTAAGTCGAATACTTCACAGTGCATGGGATAGATATCAATATCCGTAGCTCCGCTGCCTCACTGACAATAGGCGGTGAACGGGTTAATGGGTTCATGAATCATAGCATTTCCTTTATCCTTTTATTTTTCTGTAATAGCAAGGACAAGTTTAGTTTTGATTTAGTGCTTAACTTTAACCAATAAAGTTCATTTGCTTTTACTTTCTACTGCTAAACTCTATAATTTGATATTTTTAAGATGACTAATTCACAACTTAACCCGCCTTTTTTATCGAAGCCTACTAAGCCTAATTAGAGTAATTTACTTGTCGGCGTTTGTCCCTGCAAAGTAGGTACAGTAAAATAAATAAGTGAGCTATTATGGAAAAAAAGTATTGTATTGATTCGGCCGATACCTCGTAGAAATCCATAACTAAGATAAAAATGGCACTAAGTAAAAAAAAACAAATTTACTTAAAACTTCCACCATATTAAAAAAACAAACTTATAGCATGTCGCCAGCACTGTGGCTTTATCGGATGACACATATAGAATAATTCCATTTTCCACTATTTTGTGTGGGCATTCACTTCTACAATTTTAAACACAACACAACCTAGCTTTTAACTAGAGTGTGACGTACGAGGTATATCCGCTACGAATCTTGATTGGTTTATTGTGATCATGTGCATCCAAAATAATAATCTATATTATCTTTGCAGATTCAAAATAAATTTAATAGTTATTCCATAAAACTTATAGTTATAACACAACACAACCTAAGGATAAAGTCGTGTAACCTACGAGTTTCATTACATTCGCTACGAACCCTGATTGGTCTATTGTAATCACGTGCATCCAAAATAGTAATATATATTGTTATCTTTGTCACAAACTTTGTTAAATCATGCCGTTAATTGAAGTACATACGTCTATTATAATCCACATTGAACTTACAGGGTTATTCTTTTCACCTGCGCTAAATTCTACTTAATGTATATTTCTTGACATCCACGTGCGTGACAACCCATATAATAGCGCACTGAAATTGAGCAAATAAATATAAAAAATTTCAAGTATAAGTTGTCAAGAATTTCAAAGGTTTAAAAATTGACGTCACATCAACATTGAAGTTTGCAAACGTTAAATGTAACGTTTAAATAACATAGAATCATAGGTCTTTAATTAATTCACTCGACCCTCTTGTACACTGTTTAACAAAAAAATGTCAAATACTCACATCCTCACGTGGTCACTTTTGTCGTATTTATTAGTACTTATAATTGCTAACATACCTGTACTGTTTCTTAAAGGCGCTATTGTTAACACAGTTTATAATCGCATACGATAATGTAAATTAAACTCTTAATTCTATATATACCGTATATGACATATTCGTAAATATCCTTTTATAATATCCACTAGAACTTTCCGATGGTCTTCCTGAATATGACTAGAATTATCGAACATAACTTATTTATTTACTCATCAACCAACACAGTGACCTTCAACGTTAATTTCTCTTAGCCAAATTTGGGGAAAAAAACGAATTTCCAGTTTTGTTCAGCATCTTTCATAAATTGAAATCATAGTTGATCCTTTTTTCTACAACCGTCCTTAAAATCCTATTTTACACACTGATTGCAGTAGCTAAAGCTTGTTTTCAAGCACCGATGCGTGAAATACAATGCTTTCCCTAAAGGATTTACTTCACGCACCGGCTCAATAAGAAATGCATGGGCCGCCATTAATTTTAGGCACCGGGCCCGCACTGGTAATAATTTTATTAGGCGGCCGTGCCTCGCAATTTGTATCGTTGTCATGGTAACGAGTTGTCAAATTGCCAATGCAAACAGTTTAAAATAGACACTTTAAGTTCGAATAATAATTTGAACAGTTTATTATTTTAAGTTATAATAAGCAATAATTATGGACTCATATAGAAATGTGTACTCCACCAGATATTACGGAAGCAGCGAAAACAGCTAGTAATTCTCTGTTACCTCAGAAGTCAAAGGAAATTTATGAAAACACGTACAATAAATTTATGACCTGGCGCAGTAAGAACAATATTAAAACCTTTTCTGAAAATGTTTTACTCGCATATATATCAGAATTGTCAAAAAATGTGAAATCATCAACACTATGGAGTCATTATTCAATGCTAAAAAGTACTATTAGCATTAAAAATAACATTGACATTGGTAAATATCCAAAAGTTCATGCATTTTTAAAACGGAAGAATGAAGGATATATTCCACAAAAATCTCGAATATTGGAGAAAGAACAAATTTTCAAGTTCATAAATAAGGCTCCTGACGAAGTTTTTTTATAAACCAAAGTGATATTAATATTTGGGATTGCTGGTGCTCTAAGAAGAAGCGAAATTTATAAGCTAAAAATGTGCGATATTCAAGATTTAGGAAGTGTTCTTGTTGTATCCGTCCCTGATACAAAAACCAAAATAACATGAAAATTTACCATTACCGAGCATTTAGAATTATACAGAAAATATGCCGCCCTTCGTCCCCAAAATTATCAAGAAAACAAATTCTTCATCAAGTATCAAGGAGGAAAATGTACTCGCCAAGTCGTCGGGATAAACAAATTTGGAAAATTGCCTAGTGAAATAGCAAAATTTTTAAAACTACCACATCCAGAAAAATATACAGGCCATTGTTTCAGACGATCATCTGCTTCCTTGCTAGTTGAAACCGGTGCAGATTTACTAATGTTAAAACAACACGGCGGTTGGAAATCTTCAACGGTAGCTGAGGGTTACGTAGAAAATTCCCTTAACAAGAAAAATGATATTTCAAATAGACTTTTGTCAGTTCAAAATCCAAATATGACCTCGATCACAAGCAGCAATATTATTAACAAATCATCATCAAAGGAGGCTACAGAAGTTAAATTTAGTAATCTAACAAATTGCAACATTACTATTAATAATTACAATAATTATAAAGAAGAAAATTAAATAATTTAACTATAATTTCTATTAAAAAGTTACAATTATTATAAAGTAGAAAATTAAATAATTTAACTATAAGTTCTATTAAAAAGTTACAATTATTATAAAACAGAAAATTAAATAAATAGTTCATTAGTTTAATTTGTATTATATAAAGGAGGAGAAATTAAATAGTTCAATTTTATTTCGTACTTGTATTATTTACGGTTGTAGAAAAAGTATAGTGTGCAATACGTGCGTGAAGACTTTTATACCCTTGTGTGATATTGTGACCCTCGCCTTCGGCTCGGGCCACAAACATCACACTCGTGTATAAAAGTTAACTTCACGCACTTGTTACACAATATACTATTAAAATTCGACACATTAAACCCCCCCCCCACACAATTGTATATGGACAGGACGAGAAATACCTAGTTTCAAATTATCTGTTTAATGCCATCTAGTTTGTTAAATTTGGGTTATTAGATACCGATAAGAGTAGTTAGTAGCCTTTTTATAAACATAGTAAATACACAAATTGCAATAATAAACTGTTTTCTTAAAACTTTAATAAAAACAGAATATCGTCCAAGAATTCTCAAGTACGTATTGTACTGAGTACAGAGAAACAACCATTTTTGTAAATTACACAAAAATGTTCTTTTTTTTAAGGACGCGTAGAAGGGCCACGTTTTTTTTAAATTCTATGTTTAAAGCCGGAATTTAACAAAATTCTGAGTGTAGAGTCAGAATTTAGTAAAATTCTGAGTTTAAAATAGGTATTTAACTAAATTCTGAGTTTGAGGTCGGAATTTAACCAAATTCTGAGTTTAAAATCAGCAATTAGCAAAATTCAAATTAAGTTTAAAGTCTAAATTTAACTCAATTCTGAGTTTTAAGACAGAATTTAACAAAATTTTGAGTTTAAAGTCAAAATTTAACTAAACCCTGAGTTTAAATGGGGAATTTAACATCATTCTGAGTTTAAAGTCGGAATCTAACAAAATTCTGAGTTTAAAGTCAAAATTTAACTAAACTCTGAGTTTAAAATCAGAATTTAACTAAGTTTTTAGTTTATTGTCGGAATTTAGTCAAAATTTAACTAAACCCTGAGATGAAATTGAGAATTTAACAACATTTTGAGTTTAATAGTATAGTCGTATACCAGTGTTTTCTAAAAAACTTGAAAAATGAATATTTACTGTTTAAAAACAATATGACTTTCGCAGAATCTGGGACACAGAAACAGCTGTTATGCGTGTCATAACATGTATTCACTTTATATCCTTAAGAAATTAAAATTGTATAATAATGGAACCAGGGGCAATATGTATAATTCAATTAAAAATTACCAAAGTAAACGCAGACAATTTGTGTTAATAAATAATGCAAACAGTAATGAAAAAAATAGTTTGGCAGTATTAAATTATTTGCGGATGGTACACCAGTTTTTGATTTAAAACGACCTGCAATTCATTTGTTCTTGACTTACACAAACTTACTTTAAGTTTTAGTAAATTTTCTTTTATATTAATAAGGTAAACAATGATAAATTCTAAATTCCACTCCTAATAAACAACAAAATTAAATATTCAAACACAATAAACTTCTTGGGAATAATTATAGATGAAAACTTAAGTTTGAAAATCATATTCTGAGTATAATAAAAGCTATAACTCAGTAAATGTGTTATACAAAGCAAGAATTAAAATTCTTAAAAAACATTTATTATTCTTTAATATATTTAACATTTTAGTAAATATTAAAATATTAACTGAAAATAATAACTTACCAGAGAGTAAACTGTATAAAATATAATTGTCAACAATTAAAAATGCATTTTCTACAAAATTAGAAATGAATAGACTGTTTTATTTTAAATTCAACTTAGTTCGATATTATATTAAATTATAAGATAAACATTTTTTCATTTATTACAACTTTTCTTAATTATTTTTTTTTATTGTTATAGTTTACATGTAATAAACTCGAAAATTGGTTTGGAATAAAACAGTTTAAAAGTAAACGATTCACCTTTTCATTAAGAAAACATCGACATGAAACCAGAGACCGATTATACTCCAAATTGAAGAACCAATAAATGAAAATCCTAACTTTTTTCAATATTGTTGGGAATCATCGATAGACCGCCACGAAGCTTAACGGCTAGAGTTGCCGGTACCCGAGAGAGTGTACACCCACCGACCTGCTGATTAAATTAATTTATAGATCGCTTTTAGGATATTACCCTAAAACCCCACTTTGTCTCTTTGAAGCAAATAGCCTTAAATAACGCTACTGGTAACACTGAGCCAAATATTGTCGCGTACCTTTTAATATCAAATTTAAGCGGCAAAGCATATCGTTGAATGTGGTGAATTTATAAAACTCTCTTGATGGACTATCGATATATCTGTTTTTTGAAGGAACGTATGATCATTTAATATTCTTGTGAACGTTATTTTGTGTTACCCCTGATCGCCCATCCTAATACTCAAAGTTGAATTAACGTTAACATAACAAAACTGTTATTTCAGTGGCTTCATTCTGCCACTAACTCTATTTATTATAGAGTGGGCGCGATATATGGTTAAAATGTATGATATTTGAATAGTGAATTTTTCAACAATGTAAGTTTCAAAAAAATAGGTTAAATTTAAAGAAAGATCAACTATGATTTGAATTAAGTCGTCGACTATAAATGTATGAAAAATGTTGAACAAAAGTGCGTATTCGGTTTTTTCGCCAATTCGCGTCGTTTTAACACGACCAACGATGACCAAAATTATATACACAAGTTCAAATAATGTAGGACCATAATCATTGTCAGTTTTGCCCATGTATGGAATTTTAACGATTCTAGAAGTCAATGTGTGACTTTAAATTTTAAATTAAAAAATACTTAAACAGCCGATTCTATTTCAAAACATAAAAAATATTGCGTCCAACTGGTAGTTTTATCCTAGATCAACCGAAAATACTGAAATCCAGATATTTTAAAAAAGGTTATAAACAGATATAAAAACGTGTTCGGGAAAACATATATTTCAGAAACAAAATATTAAATATTAAGATTCACTGGTTGGTTGATCTTCTCCAAGTCATACAAAGCTAACACAGGCTTGACTTCGGCCTCTAGAAACTCTGTGACTTGATCAGGAGCTCTGCCAATATACGTAGAGGCATCTAAGATGCTATTCAAATCGTTAACGATAGGCAAGAAATAAGGATCTGCTCGGACTCGATCCAGAAGATCGTTGTCTTGACCGTGGATTTTTACTTGGTTGCCAGCTTCTTGGGAAAGAACACGGATTTTTTCATGACATACCTGTAAAATATTAAATACGTTTGTGGAAATATACAAATTAATTAAATAAATAATAAAAATAAATTAATGAATTATGTGTTACGTAAGAATCATAATCTACCAGTACGATTGGAAAGTTCCTAATTACGAATTTGTCATTCAAATAAAAACGAAAAAAGCATTGTAGAGACATCTGCTCTTTAAGCATCAATAAGATTATGATTCTTGTGAGTTCAGGTTTTGCTGTTTTCGCAGTGCTATTTTTTTGGTGAAAAAAATATATTACAAAGAAAATATACACAGCCCTTTTTTTATATTGTATTTTGAGACAACCCACATATTTTCTTTCAACTTAACGGAAAAGTAATTATTCACTTTCACTTTTCACTTTTTACGTATATATATATATATATATATATATATATATATATATATATATATATATATAAGTGCTTCTTTTTTGAGGCCATGTATCCTTTGTCTAAAATCGTAAATTCGTTTCTTTAATTCCTTTTCAGCATTAAGTGCATCTTCCGTAAAATCCTGAGTCTTTTTTTTATATGTATATCCCTTCCTTTAAGAAATCATTGATTCGATTGCACGAGGCATCATCAGGGATCTTTACATCACGACATTGGAATACTGAATGAGCTCGAAGAGACCTAGGCTATTTATAGTCGACCTGTGTTTACCGAAGCGTGACTCGGTGTAACGAGCGGTTTCCTCGTATGATGTAGACTGAAGACCGTATCTCTATTAAAATTGTTAGGATGCTTATACATTTCAATAGATTCTCTAATTTCTCGTTTATAGAATCCCGAAACCGATGCAAGAAGTTTGGTTTCTTTTACATTTATGACATGTCCATATTGGTATTCCGATACAGCAGATTGTACAATTTGTTTCTTTCTATACATCGTTCATGTTCCTTAAGCCTAGTCCATGTGGATCGTTCAGTTTCTCCAATATCGACATCACCACAGGTACAAGGAATTGCATATACACCTTCCGTTTGGAAAGGAATAATGTCCTTTGGCGATCGCAAACATTGTCCAATTTTCTTGTGTGTGTTGAAGATTGTGTGTATGCTGGACCGGCGAAGTAACCTTCCAATCTTGTGTATTGTTCCATGTATAAATGGAAGAACTACACTTCTTCGGTAATTCCTTATTAGTATCATTTCGTGGAGTGGGATTATTATGTTTTCTAATTGATCGTCTAATATCCTCAGTGCAATATCCATTTCCTCTTAAAGATTGAGTCAGTCAATCGCGAGGGCTCTGTAAGCCAATGAATTAATAACTGATTGCCTTTGTGCTGGGTGATGATAGGAATTTGCATTTAAGTACCTGTGCGTATGCATTGGTTTTCTATATACAGAATGTCCCAAGGAACTATCCTTTCCTTTTCATTTCCTTTGTACAAGAACGTCTAGAAAGGAAATCGTGCCTTCTGAACATACGTACAATCTTCAATCAAGAAAATTGGACAATGTTTGCGATCGCCAAAGGACATTATTCCTTTCCAAACGGAAGGAGTATATGCAATTCCTTGTTATTGGAGAAACTGGACGATCCATATCGACTAGGCTTAAGGAAGATGAATGATATATCAGAAAGAAACAAATTCTACAATCTGTTGTATCTGAATACCAACATCCTACTGGACATGTCATAAATGTAAAAAAAACCAAAGTTCTTACATCGGTTTCGGGATTCTATAAAGGGAAAATTAGAAAATCTATTGAAATGTATAAGCATCCTAACAATTTTAATACAGATACGGACTTCAGTCTACATCATACGTGGAAACCGATCGTTACACTTCGGTAAACATAGGTCAACTATAAACAGCCGGGTTGGGTCTCTCCGAGCTCATTCAGTATTTCGATCTCGTGCAGTAAAGATCCTTGAAGATGCCTCGTGCAATCGAAGGCGAAACGTCGGAAAGTGATTTCATTTTGACACGGTCTAATCCCAAGAACCATGATTTCTTATTCGACCACAGCCGTGAAAGCTTTCGTTCTATGTTATCCTTTTCATTTAATTCAGTGTTTAGTTTTCCTATCACCTCTAGAGTTCAAATTGTCTACTTTTTCATTGGATTTTATCTTTTTATCCACTGGTTTATTGGGTAAAAAGTAATCTCCTTTTTCGGTTTTGCGACATTTTCCATAAACAATTTTTCTTAGTTTACTATGTTTGCCTCCAGAATTGCATTATGGTTGGCTTTCTCTCTCCTTTTTAGATTCTCCAGAATACTCCGAAAACTTTACGTCCTCAAGTCGAGTAAATTCTGATGTCCTTTCGATAAAACTTGGGTGGAAAATGTGAAAGCAGTGTACATAGCATAAATTAGCACCTTTTTTTGTCGCAGCATACAAATGTCTGTTTACGTATTCCCACACTCACTTAATCTCTACTTTGATTAATTTTTCTCCAGTTCTCCGAGCCCTAATCCTTCTGTTAACCGATTAGCCGTGTGGTAAAAAAATTTTCACTGTGACACATTCAACAATATTGTTACATCTATTTTAACGCCCGTATGTTTCTTTGAAGATGGTATCCAATAGAATGTTCACTAAACTCGTTCTGTAGGGACTTGACTTTATTTTTTTGGTTTCACAGCGTTTCAAGTAGTAACTATCACCAATCGTTTTCAAGTATAAATTGAATACTAACTCTAAGGCTACGGGCGTAGATATTAGTTAAATGCCATGATGCGTGGTTACCAGAACCGCGAAGTTTAAGAAGGTCAGTTTGAGCTAGAAGCGGCTTCTATACGTTTGAACGTCTCTCCTTTTTGAGTATGTTTATAATGCTCCTTGGCTGCTATTAAACTAATACTAAGTAACATGCATTAAGCTCACAATGGGGAAAGAAGGAAATTCCTGTTTGCATTTTCTTGACGTTATCGTTAAACGATCTGCAGAAGGCATCAGCACTTCAGTGTACCGAAAGCCCACATAAGATGGACAATATCTTAACCAGAGCTGTAACAGTTTGTAATAATACAACGGACCTTGAGATAGAAACTCTAAACAAATCTACTAGAATGGCTAGTCTGAAAGGTTAATAAGTGATACAATATCAAAATTATAAAATGATCATACCTTATATTCAATCTCTTTCGATGCATCACTTTATATTAAAGAAACATCTGAAAAGATTTGGAGAATAACCCGGGATATTAACATCAAGTCCGCTTTTAAATCTGGAAATACATTAGGTAGCCTTCAAACGGAAACTAAGCTAAAGGACATTAACAAAAAAAAAGAATATATTTTGTGTGTGAGTTTGATGAACCGTACATTGGAGAAACAAAACCCTTCTTAGTATAAGAGTCAAAGGGCATTTTAAACATACTCAAAAGGGAGGGACGTCAAAATCAGGCATTGCGGAATACCTCTGGACAAACCAACCTCGGAATACTCCTGGACAAACCAACACCGGATGCAGGGAGTCGTTTCAGTAAACCTAGCGTCGACACTCCAAACATACGAATGAGCTTCTAGCTTAAATTCACCACCACTCCATGGTTCAGGTAACCAGATGCAGCATCACCTCATTCGACTGTATATAAGCCCTTAACTTTAGAGTATTAGAATTTAGTTTACACTTGAAAACGATTGGAGACAGTTACCATTCGAAACGTTGTGAAACCAAAAAATAAAGTCAATACAAGTCCGACAGAACGAGTTTAGTTAAGAAACATATGTCTATATATAAAAATGACTAAAGTCTATTCAAATTCAAGATGAACGCTTGTAAACAAAAGTTAGTGTGCGTGCAATACACTTTCAAATAAAGGTGGCCGATTATGATGTCTTTAACAAACTTTTAAAGGCGTATTGCACGCAAATATCCATGGAGCAAAATGTGTTTGAAGTTGGGCACAGTTTTTTTGTGTCTAAATAGTGTTGACACTTGTTTTTGGAATCGTGCCCTATTTGACACCGTGTCTAATTTTAAAAAATGTGTGGACACAATATTAACTCAATAGTGATAAAGATGAGTTTGGGTCTAACTTGTAATCTTTTAGACAACATATATCTAGAATGTTCCCATATTGTGCTAGTTTGACACTTTTCTAACCTATTGTGTCTGTATTTTGTTCGAAAACTTTGTTTCTGCTTTGTTACTAAAATATGTTGAATAAGCTCATTTTAAACGCATACTTTTCATTTTGTCTCGGAAATGTGTTAAATAGACACACTTTAGGTCTCCGTACGGACTCATTTCATACACCATTTTGTTTTGCATCAGTAGATTGCCAATTAAATAAAGTTGCTTTTACGAATTTAATAATAACAAAATGCCTACAGATAGTAGAACTACCACGCGAAAAGTGTACAACACAATTTACCATCGTTGTATACAAAAGGAAGTAGAGGAGTCCCAAAATATAATTTAATAAAATAGAGCTGAAATTTGAGGATTTCGAGGTGAGAAAATCCATGTCGTAAGAATGTGTCCGAATCGAGCCAAATTGGAACCGTCGATAGGGTTTAGTTTAGTATTTTATCAACTATTATCGGAAATTTTGAGTGCACCGATAAGTAAGCTCAGGTATCACCCATATACCTACCTAACAAATACGCATATTCTTCATTTGGGGGTGTAATGAAAACAAAAATAACATTGGGCATATTTAAGATCAGTTTTAAAAACGTAAAGGAAACATAGAAACATTATTTTGGACAGAAATTAGTAACAATTTGGCCATATTAAAGCACCATTTTAGAAACATAACGGAAACCAGTCACAATGTGGACACATTTTAGTGAAAGTAAAGACACTTGGACTAACCTTCGGGTATATTTTGGGCATTATCTGGAATACATTTTGATCTCTTCGGCCTCATATTCCACTTAAAGTTGGCGCGGTGTCGACAAATTAATAATTACTCCTTGTGTAGACATATTAATAATTACTCCTTGGATAATTTTTGTTTACTTGCAGAACTTAATTTGAATAAACTTTAATATGTTATGTCAGCAGTTTTTTAGGTCTAATGATGCGGAAATATCTTAAATAGTACTTTATTATTACGGATTTTTGGTGTTAAAAATAAACTATATCGGTGTTCAACATTATAATCATTTCCTTTTTATGCGTACTATTCATGTAAAATAAAAATGCTTGCTAATACATTATATTTGACATTTTGATATCATTGATATAGATATAATGACTAACCTGCCGATCTCCCCCTTTCTTTACCATAGCCATGATAATATTTTCGGCAGACATAAATGGAAGTTCTTGATTTATCCTCCTTTGAATAACTTTGGGATATACTACTAAACCTTGAGTGATATTTGTGAGCGTTATCAGAGCAGCATCAGCACTCAAAAAGGCTTCGGCCAAAGTTATCCTACGATTAGCAGAGTCATCAAGAGTACGTTCTAACCTAGAAAAATAAATTAAACGTTACTAGTTATATTCAACTCTAATTCTCAGTGTCTTTAGTAAAATCCAGTAGCTGTTGAACTGCTTACAATACAAAGATTATTGGTACCCGTAATTTGTTTGGTATCTGAAATTTTGCTGTTACACTGGAAATATCACAGAAGAGTTTAACAGTAGTAATTAGTAATTAAATTTACCGTAATGTATAACGTTAAGATGGTACTTAGTTCTTTTTAAAATCATGTATAGGATTTTTGGTTATAACTGGACTCCTCCATTAACGTTTGTATTTTCTAGATATAAGAAAAAAGATAAATACAAAAGTTTCTTTAAATTGTACATTTTGTTACTGTGGTATGCGGATACACAGGGTATTTCATTTTTCTGAAATCACCATCAACTCTGGTTTCTTGAATGTAACACCCTCTATGTCTATCAAATGGGTCTCTTCCCGCTGATTATAATTATAGTAGGTTTAATACCTTTGTCTTTGAAAAAACCTAAGAGCAACGTGTTAGATAGAGCTCGTTCTACTACGTAGTGCAGCCAATGGGAATACATTGTTTTTTGTATTAGGATTTTTTTCCAAAATATCAAAACTAGTGAATTAATACTGACACTGTCTGTCATAAAAAATTGTTGAACAGACTCGAATATTTGGGTATTAGAGGAAACCCTCTTAAACTATTTCAAAATTATCTGTCATTTCGAACTCAAAGGGTTAAAATTGACGGTGAACTTAGTGAGCCTAGTACTTTGTACGTGGCAGTGCCACAGGGCACGATTTTGGGACCGGTTTTATTTCTGATATACATCAACGAAATTGGCAGTGTAATACCGAATGCAACGGTCATCTCTTATGCAGATGATACAGCTATCCTGTTTGAGAGCGACAACTGGATTGATATATATATATAGGAGAGCGGAGACCGGGCTCGTGCGCATGTTTGAATGGCTTAACTATAGCCTCTTGAGTCTAAACATTGAAAAAACTAAACGCATCTCATTCTCCAGTACGGCATCTGATAGGCCAGTAAATAATTCACTTAAAATTCACAGAGAGGACTGTATTATTGACCGGTGTGATTGCAAACAAATTAGTAACGTTAAAAAAATTAAATATCTAGGAGTTATAATGGATCAGCATCTAAGATGTCATTATATTTCATCAAAAGTCAGAAAACTCTATTATAGGTTCTATCAATTGAGGCAGATATTAAATAAAAAATTACTAAAAATGATATATAATGCGATGATAGAATCGATGTTGAGATATTGTCTGATTGTCTGGGGTGGTGCTTTTAGTACTGATGATTACCCAAAACACTATTATAAAAATTATGAACAAAAAAACTCATAGATACACAACAAATACTCTGTATAAAGAGGCTGACATTCTTCCATTGAGAGGCTTATTTATTCACAGTTGAATCACATCTTGAATGTATAAGATCACTATTTAACTTTGATTTGTATATTGAATACATAAGCGACAAAATGATGTTTTTTTTTTAAATTATTATCTCATTCGTTAATTTGTTTACATATTTCAGTTGTTCTCCGTTTCTCTCTCTTTCTCTTCTTTTCCGCGCCTGCCTTTTGCCGCCCCTGCCTCGAATTGCACCACAATCGTTTATCTTGATTTGATACGTGTAGAAGCCTCGCAACACAAACCTGAAATACAAGCCTTGTGTTTCAGAGTTTAGCGCGAGACGTTTGCTTTCTTCGTCACAGCTCTAACTTATTTATAAGAATAATACATATGTACACAATGTAATGATTGTAAAACTGAAATAAATTAATTTTTGATTTGATTAATATTTGATTTGATTATATATAAGTTTGTGTCAAATCTTATTCGAATAGCTCTTACAGTCATGGAATTAGTAAACTACTCTTGTAAAGATTAGGTATTTCAAATTTTCTTACTTTTATTGGTTTTATTGTAGGGCTGTTCTCGAACTATACACATTTCAGCAGAAAAAATTGCGGATAAACCACTTTTTTGCAAGAAAAAAATAGTTATAACTTTGTAAGGTACTGTATGGTTATAAAGGTATACTGGTACTCTAATTATGGTAAAATTGCATGCAGAATAGACAATTAGAAAATATTATTATATAATATACTGTTTTTTAAATCATTAAAGCCATAACATAAAAACTGTACAGCTCAATCAGTGGAAACATAGAGGCAGTACATAAATCGATACTGGATTTTGGTTTTGGGATGGCAGGTAAGTTTAAAATAATTACATAAAAAATCAAGGCATGTAAGCTTTTTGGCAACACTATAAATATCCTTTTATCGCTAATATTATATTAAGGAGTTTTTGCATTGTAAAATTGTAGGGAATTTGATCGGTTTTTTTCTTCTGGTTCAAAAGTGCTATATCCGCAAATTAAAATTTTCTAAATCTGTATTATAAGACAATTTTAAAGCTTATATGCATTAAGCATTAAATTTGCAATACATAATCAGGTGCTAACTTCGGCATCGCTCCATCTATGCAAATATGCAATAGACATCTGAACAAACAATACAATTTAAAACTATTTTTTTTTCTACCGAAATTTTGTCCTAACACAGCAACAAGATATAAATGCTTCAATCGACTGGACTGCGCACCATTTGTTTTATTGGTCTATTGAACCATACACTGGACACTCCCGTTTGTTTTTTTTCCCATTTTTAGGTTAGATATATTTAAAAGAGGCTTGTTATTGAACTTACCATAACAACCTACACCATTAACTTTTTTTGTATTAGGTACCAGTCTTTTTTTTAACTATTTGCAAATTTATATTATAGATAGTACTTGTAGTATTTCATTTAAAATTGTTATTTTTAGTCATGGTTAGTTTCAATAACGGGCTTTCCAAATCTATATATTTTAAAAGAAAACCAGTTCCTTTACTTTTTTTGTAAAGAATTTATAATGATATATTATGTAAAATTTCCCAAATGTTTTTTATTTATTTTTCTTTTAACCTTATACAGAGTGTTTCGCTTTATACAGATTCTTAACACCTATGATTATTTGAAAAATTCTTTACAATATTTTGTCGTAGAACTATACTTTTGTTAATATTTTTTTTCAAGTCTGTCCATAGGAATAAATGCCATATTTAATAGTGGACATTATAAATATTTTATAAAAATAAACGAAATGCCCTGTATAGGAGCTGCTGACACGGAGGATTTGTGTTCGAACAACCAAGCAGCTGAATGAATATGGCATCTCTTTTTCGAGCCATATATATTGTTATATTTTTTCGAAAATAAGTTTCCGAAACCAATGATACATTTGCTTTATATAAAACAAAATAAATAATTACTTATTCTATTCTAAAAAATAATTATCAGTAATAAAATAAAGTTGATGTTGGTTTCAGAAAATTAAGTACATTGTATATTTACTAAATATACTAAAAAAACGGAACGACAAACTTTTGAATTTAACTTGTTTATATCTATAAAAATACGACTGTTAATGGAGGGGGACCAAATAAAACCAAAAACCAAAAAATAACCGAAAACCATGTGCTTTCTGCGATTCTTAGCTCTACTAATTATTTTTCATAATTTAATTGACACATTTTACTTTCCCACAAAAAATGATTTACCTAATCTCAGGTAGAATTATTAGTTCCAATTCTAAAACGCAAACTGGCCCTCTATTTGTGACTCACCCGGTAGTTTGCGAGGTATGGTGCAATGGTAATAAAATCTCCTTATAGAAACGATAACAACATACTAACATAGGTTTACAAACAACTTGTAAGGCCCCAAATATATCTATGCGCAAATTAGTAAATTGGAAATATACAAAATCTTTACTCTGGATTTGTAACTCACCCTGCAGTTTGCGAGGAATAATGTCAAAACAGTCTCCTTAAAGAGGCGATAACAACAAACTAACATAGGACTACAAACAACTTGCCTAGCCTGAAATATGTCTATGCAAAATTTGAAATATACAACTTTAGGACCTCGGTTTCTGGCTCACCCTGTAGATTGAGAGGTATGGTGCAATGGTAAAAAAGTTTCCTTTAAGACAATAACATACTTAACTATCAAAGGACGCTTCACGGAACTCAAATTACCTTTAATTTGTGTTTCCTGTAGAGATATGAATTATGACGTTTATACATGCTGCATACATTTTCCAAAGGCTTTTGGTACAGACGAACATGAAAACAATATGGCATATTACAAGATACTGAATTACACAATAAATATATTACAATTATGCGAATGTATAATGTTAACAAATGGCAGCGGTAAAAGTTGATGACATCCCACGGATTCTGTAAAAATTCGGAAACTGGTACGCCCGGGAATTTTTTTACCTCTGGAGGTGTATGAACAAATTATTATCAATCTAATAAGACCAAAATTGCGAACACTTAAGTATAGGTTCCTAGAACTAAAAGGTGATCATGTAAACGGCGACAGTATGGTGACCATAGGAGGGCAGGCCGCACGGAGTCGCCCACTGTTTAGTCTTTTCTTTATATTAGTGTTATGAACAAATAAAGGCAAAAACAATTATTAAAATTGATTTTACGCCCTTCACAATAAAGTTGTAAACCTTAGCACAATAAAAATGTTTTGTTATTTGTACTCTCGAATTTACCGAATCTAGCCAAAAAGATATCGAACAATTTTTTCTTCGCAATTTGAATTTAAACTTTGCATGTTATTTTCAAATATCTCACTATAAATTCAAAGCGTGCGACGTAAAAAAACCGTCATTTCGAAGTTACGTATTATAGTTTCGAACATCCGCATTGATGTTAAACAGGACTACCGGATAAAGGGTGGAAAACAGTGGAAATTCAACCAACTGTACTTCAAACATTATTTTTCTTTACGTGTTTGATCATTTTTTGAAATATAAATATTTACTTCAAAAGTCAAAATTATCACCCATCACAATGTTTACCGCCTTTTTTTGTTTCGTTTTTGTTTCTTGACTTCTACGTTAAACGTTTACGAAATATGAGTACAGTGTATTCCAGGCTTATCTAGTAAATACAAGTTGAGGTTAAATTTTTATTTTATTTATATTTAATTTCGGGAACAGTTCTTTCCCGATTTTTTGAAATGTCAAAGTATTACCGTTGCCGGATTTTTGCAGCCCAAAAGTACCGAAAAATCAGCTTAATAGCACAATAGTTTTTGTGTGTGCCATTTCATATGGCATCTACTTTCAAAATGTTTGTAACCGGATTACGGTAACAACATAAACATACAAGTTGTATACTTAATCGTTTTCAAAGTTGTGTAATTTGTTAAAAAAAAACGTGTCTGCATGTCTTGATTTTTTAAAACTATTTGATGTTATAATGCCTATTTTATATAAATGTTAAAATGTTTAATCATATCAACGGTAAAATAACAAAAAATAGATACATTCAAATGATCTTATTATGAGCTTGATCAACTTAGTTTATCCTATTACTCGTTTTCTCCAAAGAAATATCTTTAAATTTTTTGCCTACCTAAGAATGGCATTTAATAATAGGTTTTCGCGACTTTCAAGTCTACACTTACCATTGCACACTATGGGTGTTAGCAGCATTAGTGAATAAAGCCATCAAATGTCTAGCTAAAGCACAGCATCTCTCAGATCTCATAGGATTTCTTTTGTAAGGCATTGCAGAGCTACCGATTTGGCTCTTTTCAAACGGTTCCTCTATTTCCTTCATGTTTGCCAAGAGGCGTAGGTCGGAGCACATTTTATGTATTGTCGAACCTACAATATGATATCACTAAATTATATTGTTAAATTTCTAATAAAATCAAAATAACTATTCCCTTTTCGTTTAGATTATAGTCATTTATGTAATGTTTGTTAGTCTATTATCAAAATGTTCCCAATTGTTTCCCCCGCCTTGTCAGATGTGACGGATTCTTATATAACTTTTATTAACTTAAAATTTAATTCAACAATCTGCATTGACCTTTTTTTTATTGTGGAATATTAACCCAAAAACTCATATTGAGATTTCTGGCTATTAGTAAACCAGATAACTAGATATAATAGTACATATCTATAGGGTGAATCAAAAATAATGACACATGTATAGCATGGATTTTTGACATCAATATATTACGATCTAGCTGAATTGTCCGAAAGTTAATATTAACAGAGATACAGGGTGTTAAAATAACAAGTTTAATTTAGATCTTTATTTAATATTTTTTCAAATACAAAATACGGAGAAAATATAATCTGACGGTTATTTGTCGTAGCTATTTGCACATTAAAAGTTAACAATCCAAAATTATACAAAGTCTAGGAATCAGTCAAAAATAAGTTTATAAAATAATAACTGCTGACATGTTTCTCCCTAACGGGCATCATCAGCCATAGAAGAACATACATTACAATGGACAATACATTAAATAATAAATAACTTTAACAAAAAAACAATATGCATTTTTTTAAACTGCATATGTAAACAACCATAACCAAAACAATGACCAATCAGAGACGTCGCTCAATTGTAATTTTGTTTTGTACTTAATTGTTCCATTATTTTGGTTGTTTGTTTACTTATGTAGTTTATAAAATGTGTATTTTTTCATGGTAAAGGTATTTATTATTTAATTGTAATTTCCATTGTAATGTGGGTTCTATTAGGTCTGATAATGCCCGTCAGGGTGAAACATGTCATCAATTCTTAATGTATAAACTTATTTTTGCTTGACACCTAAACTTTGTGTGTTTTTTTATTCCAGTGGTGTACAATGTACCCAAGAATTCTTGGAGAACATCTGCCCTAGAAAATTTTGAGTCAACAAAAACCTGGGTGATAGAGCTTTATTGCTGAAAGTTTGATTCATTGAGCCATTCAAATGAGTCAGAATTGATTTCGGATGATGGCAAAGTTGGAACCATGTTCCTGCCTCCAAATGTCACTCAAAAGCGTCCTTAAAGGATGATTTTTTCTGCTTTCTAATGCTTGGGATAAAGTAACAGCAGATGTTATAGCGAAATGTTGAAGCAAGATTCTTGTAGGTTCTAGACAAGCCCGAGAGCCAGTATCTGAGAGTTAATCTGATCCTGAAGATCTCATTCCAATGGCTCGGCTTAAAAATAAATCCGCCTTTTCAAAAAATGAGAAACAAGAAATTGCCAATTTATTAAAAAGAGTTAACCCTGATGACACGCACATTAGACTTAAAATTCCAGAGTGGTTGGAAGGTGATGACGATCACCTGTCAACAGTATCGAGCAATGGTGATGGTATTGAGCAGTCAGATCTAGAACGCATCCATCGTCATTCTAAAGTAAGACATGATGACGCCATAAGTGCTTTTAATGTTTGCCTTAAATGGCCCGAGGAAAATGGTGCCGAATCAAATGAACTTCCAACACTTAGGCGCTTAAGACAAATGGCTTATAAAACCAAACAAAACATGCGCCAGCCACAACTAGCAGATTATTTTAAATAGTAGTTTAAAATATGTAGGTATAGCTTTTGTTTCTTTTTTGTAGGGAAATATGTATGTTCGTATATAAGTAATTTGTAAGATTGTAAATATTGTTACGTTTCTACTAAAATATAATATTTTTAATAATATGCAAATGCATTTATTTTTTTAAATGTTAAGCTGCTTCAGTAATCCGAATACCTTGATAAATCGAATCGCTCATGTTTTAATTGATCCGGATTAGCGAGTATTTTTTACTGTATTTGCTCTTTCATTAACGCATGCAATATTACGTAGATAATATAATTTAATATATAATTTATCTTTTATTTGCTGAAGTAAGACTTGTTCAAAAGAAAGCGATGAATTGCGCAACTTACTTCATGTCAAAATCGCGATTCGTATACATTTTTCCTTAACAAATTTTGTGGGCGAATTATCTTTAATTATGCTCCAAGTTTGTCTTCTAAGAGAACTTTAGTAGGCGCAGAGCATGTTGAAGGTATTTTGCACATAATTTGACAGAAAGCTGCCTGATTTCTAATTATTCAAAAATCTTGTCGCTTGGGTAAAACTGACTCATTTCCCACCAAAACAGGATATTTTGGGGCATTCAGAAGATATCACTTCAGAACAGAAAGACAATATCTTAGTTCGCGTCGTAGAGAATTCCAGAACTAGTTCAATATGAATGATTTTTTTCCGAGACTAACAACATAAAATATGCATTGTTTTTAACTAACTCAATTTTTACTGATAAAGCCACTTTTACCTGCGAGAGTGTCATCAAGTTCAAAAAAAGACCTCCATACCTTAATAAAAAACTTATCTCAGTTTTTTACAAAATGGAATTTAATCCAATGGACTTTTGTATTTGAAGCTACATGAATTCGAGTGATAATAACAAAACGATCAACTTTAGCGACTTTTAACAGGTATATATTTTTTACCTAGATAATGTAGGGCAATCATATTTTGCAGGCGTATGGTTCGGTGCAGCTGCCCAGAAAAAAGTTAAACAACTTTTAATTTGCAAATAGTATTGGCTGCAACAAAATAAATATCAGATTATTTTTCCCAACCCTAAAAAATTCCTGTATACCAAATGTCATGACTATATGACAACAATTTTGAATAAATTAAAATTACTAATTTGTCTCCTTGTATCTTTTTATCAATATTCGGATTATGGCAGCTAGATCGCAATATTTTAATGTCAGAAATTCCCTGTTGCTCTATGTTGTGCTATTACTCTTGTATCACAACCATGTATATTTTAAATGTAAACCAGAATACGCCGGTTTGTTCTTTGCCTTCTCTATATAACTCACCTAACGATGACAAGATTGATACAACTTCTAAGTCTACTTTTCTACTGTAGGTTTGTCCTGTAACTGGGTACACTTTGTTGAATCCACTTAATTCGGACACTTTTTTATCCAACGCTTTAACTTTTTCTCCATCACCATTAAAAAGTTGCAAGAACGAAGCCTGAGTACCAGTAGTTCCTACATTAAAAAAAAATAAATAAACTATTTGATACATCATAAGTACTTTAAAGAGCTATATGTAGAAACAACTAAAGGTATTTTATATTATTGCACTATTATATAATATTTCAAAAAATTAAAAATTATTTATGTTATAAATAAATTCAAAATTGCTTTCCTTTCAACAACACTTTTGTATAGATAAATTAGGGAAAGTTTACTGTTAGTTCCTCTAAACTAACACTAAACTGACATTTACGTTTGTACCTAGCTATTGATTTTCTATCTACCGAATTTTCAAATGTACCGAAACCGAAACATCGGAAATTAATTCCAATTTACATAGTCCAATTTCAAGAACTATGATATCTTAATTTAAATTCAAATATCTGTTTTTTAATTAAATTAAGAACTGGCATAGTCCTATCAAAAAGTAATCCGGTCCATTGTTCCTTCCACCCGATATTTTATTTGACAGATCTATTACTATGGTAATTTACCACTAATAGTAACAACCCCAAAGATGTCTTTATTGAAAGATTATAAAGATAAGTAAATTAAATAAACTCGTTTTGGAAATTATATACTACTTGACACAACTGTGTAGAAGGTAACGGGAAACCACAAAGCAAACCTTAGTTTAATGATCTAGTGTAGTCAGAGCTGTGAGTATCTTAAAAAACTATACTCCATGGTATCTAGACACTAAAAATATCTGGAGACAACTTATCTTAATTAATTTTTTTTCATGACCAAAAAAATAACTATATCTTAAATAATTTTTAAAACTATTTTAAGTTACTTTATTGAACTAATAGCCTGCGTTAAAAGAAAATACACTTCATAATATATACAAAAATGTAAACTATAGCATCAAATGTACAGTTAGAATCCAATGTCAAAGGTACAGAGTAAAAATAAGTATATAGTATATAATATATTAAGAATAGATAAGACAAGGACGGTAAGGCAATTTAAATTAGTAGAAAAATTATATCGTAGCAAAACTTACATAAAAATAATATCTTTTAGATTGATAGTGTGCCAAAACACACACAGCGCAGCAAACACATGAGTATGAAATGTGCTTTTCGTACGTGTTTCAAACTATACTTTTTCTAAATATTCTAAATTCCTCATTTCACCATGTGATGTCACACTGTGCGAAATAATATTTATTTCTCACAGTTTACTGTGGCGTCACACTGTAACCAATAGCTGAGCCAGTCATGATGTGTAAATGAGAGGTGTTAAAATGCTGAAGACGCACTTATTTCGCGCAGTTGTAGATCAACTTAACATTTGAATAAATTACTACTTAATTTTGTCAAATCAAATTTTACTTAACTCCTCCTTCGTGTTCACAAATTTCAGACAGTAACGACTTAATCCCACTTACACAAGAACATTTCTTAACATCCGAACCGTTAAATTCTGTAATCGCTGAGTCTGGCTTGCCTTAATTGAACATAAATCGCCTTTTTCAGAGTCAACTTATTGAAAAATTATAAGCTGACTTTTAGAAAAGATATTCAATGGAGTATAATCTACGAACCGCGGTAGAGTGAAATCGATTCATACCAAATCCTATGTAGGATTGGCCAAAATTGTAGGTATTGGGTAAAAGATAAACCTCATCGAATGCAAGAGAGCATCACATGCAATATTCACAGAAGATTAATATTTGGATGGGTATACTTAGGAACAAGATTATAAGCGGAGTTTCTTTGACGACAACATAAAAGCATTGCATCCAACAATTCCTTATTGCTACGTAGGTAATCTTGTTTCCAAGTAAGAAATCATAGTTCTTGGGATCAGACCGTGTCAAAATGGAATCACTTTCCGACGTTTCATCTTCGATTGCACGAGGCATCTTCAGGAATCTTCACTTCACGAGGATCAGAACACTGAATGAGCTCGGAGAGACCCAAGCCGGCTATTTATAGTCGACCTGTGTTTACCGAAGCGTGTCTCGGTTTCCACGTATGAACTGAAGCCCGTATCTCTATTAAAATTTTTAGGATGCTTATAAATTTCAATATTCTCTAATTTTGCTTTTATAAAATCCCGAAACTGATGCAAGAACTTTGGTTTCTTTTACATTTATGACAAGTCCAGTAGAATGTTGGTGTTCAGATACAGCAAATTGTACATTTTATTTCTTTCTGATACATCGTTCATGTTCCTTAAGCCTAGTCGATATGGATCGTCCAGATATCACCACAGAACAAGGAATTGTAAATACTCCTTCCATTTGAAAAGGAATAATGTCCTTTGGTGATCGCAAACATTGTCCAATTTTCTTGTGTGTGTTGAAGATTGTACGTATGTTGGACCGGCGAAATAACCCTGCAATCTTCTCTGTGGTTCCGTGCATAAATGGAAGAACTATATTTCCCATCGGTAATTCTTTATTAGTATCATTTCGTGGAGTAGGATTATTATATTTTCTAATTGATCGTCTAATATCATCAGTGCAGTATCCATTCCCTCTTAAAGCTTGAGTCACTGACTGACTGTTCTCTGTTTCCGATTGTAAAGAATTTTGGTCACAAATCGCGAGGGCTCTGTAAACCAACGAATTAATAACTGATTGCTTTTGTACTCGATGATGATGGGAATTTGCATTTTAGTCTGTTCGTATGCGTTGGTTTTCTATATACAGAGTATCCTAAGAAACCATCCCCTTTCCTTTGTACCAAGAACATCTAGAAAGGGAATCGTGCCTTCTGATTTAATTTCCATTGGAAGGGGGTTTTCTGGACATGAGGCCATACTACAAAGTTGTCATCTACAAATCTGAACCATGATTTTGGTTTTAGTGGAGACGACTCTAAGGCTTCCTCCGCAAAAGCTTTCATGAAAATATTTGGTACCACTGGTGGTAAAATACACAAGGTTAATGTACCACTTCGACCTATCGTTACTGCAATAGGATCTCCCACTTACAAAATACGTAAATATCTTTCAAATATTCTTAATAATTTTACAGGAAAAACACATCTATATATTAGAAACTCTACGCATTTTGTAGAAAAACTTAAATCAATCCAATTACATCCCAAAGATATCTTAGTCAGTCTCGATGTAGAATCGCTGTACAATTTCCATAATATCAGACTTATTTCACCATAATAGTATTGACAACTCAGTTTTAGATCTAATTGAAGCATGTCTTACATCAACGTATTTTGTGTTTCAAGCAACTTTCTATGAGCAAACCTCATTAACAGCCATGGGATCTCCGCTGTCACCAGTGGTAGCCAATATCTTCATGGAAGCTTTTGAGGAGGAAACCTTAGAGTCTTCTCCACTAAAACCAAAATCATAGTTCAGATATATAGACGGCACTTTTGTAGTATAGCCTCATGGTCCAGAAAACCTCCCTGGGTTTCTTGATCATCTGAATCAACAACATGCTAATATAAAATTTACAATGGAAATTGAATAAGAAGGCATGATTCCCTTTCTCGATGTTCTTATACAAAAGAAAGGGGATGGTTCCTTAGGACACTCTGTATATAGAAAACCAACGTATACGAACAGGTACTTAAATGCAAATTCCCATCATCATCCAGCACAAAAGCAATCAGTTAATTCATTGATTTACAGAGCCCTCGTGATTTGTGACCAAAATTCTTTACAATTGGAAACTGACTCAAGCTTTAAGAGGGAATGGATATTGCACTGATGATATTAGATGCGACATTATTCCTTTTCAAACGGAAGGAGTATATGCAATTCCTTGTTCCTGTGGTGATATCTATATTGGAGAAACTGGACGATCCATATCGACTAGACATGAACGATGTATCAGAAAGAAACAAATTGTACAATCTGCTGTATCTGAAAACCAACAATTACTGGACATGTCATAAATGTAAAAGAAACCAAATTTCTTGCATCAGTTTCGGGATATTATAAGCGCAAAATTAGAGAATCTATTGAAATTTATAAGCATCCTAACAATTTTAATAGAGATACGGGATTCAGTTTATATCATACGTGAAAACCGATCGTTACACCGAGTCACGCTTCGTTAAACACAGGTCGACTATAAATAGCCGGCCTGGGTCTCTCCGAGCTCATTCAGTATTCCGATTTCGCGAAGTGAAGATCCCTGAAGATGCCTCGTGCAATCGAAGGCGAAACGTCGGAAAGTGATTCCATTTTGACACGGTCTAATCCCAAGAACCGTGATTTCTTAATTGACAACAGCCGTGAAAGCTTTCTTTCTTTGTTTCCAATTATAAGTAACCTACAATGGTCCGACGAAAATCTATGGTTTCAGCAAGATGGTGTTCTCCAACATTATGCAGCAGGTGTTCGCGGGTAGCTTTAACTCGTTTTTCCAATAAATAAATAGAGAGTCGGACTTCACTCCGATGAATTTCTCTTTTTGTGGAGCCACTTAGAAAACACTGTTTACAAAACAAGACTTGACGATATCGAATCACCGTAAGTAAAGTGCAACAAGAATTTATTGACCGTGAGGGATTTTGCTAGACACAGGAAGAACGTCAATTTCAACATTTTATTTTTAATTGTTAACTTATTTTTAGATTGGCACCTGTGTTATATTTTTGAAACCAGACTTTAACGAAGAATTAAAATTTCAAATGATATACAGGGTGTTTCATTTTAGAAAATAGCCGATGTCATAACTTTTTTTGAGCCACCCTGTATATTTTTAAATATGAAAAGATTTACCTACTAGTCTAAAGAACCTTTCCCCTGAAAATGTCTGTAAACATACAAGAACAAAATTTAGTTATCCGACTGAACGCTTGTTTTGGTTTTGTGAATTTCCTCCCCTTTCACAGCATTCTAGCTTTAAAAAGAATGATATGAAAAAAATGTTGCACATCCAAAAATGTCACATAAGATGAATAAGTATACTTAGAATGTCATGGTGAATCGAAATAACTAAAAATATATAGGGTGTTCCATTAAAAAGTTTTCCGTAAAAGCTCACAAACTGAATAACATATAGCAAACTATAATAATTAAAAATATATACATTCCTGCAAAATTTAATGTTTTCATCTTAGAAAATGAAAAGTTTTAGGGGCGAGCTTCTATTTTGTGGAAAATTTATTATACGCCCTAACTGACTGAAACCGAAGAATATTATAAAATAATAACAGTAATAACACCTACACGTAGGAAGGATGGAGTTTTTATAGCACAGAATAATAATAGCCATCTTTTAGAAAGTAGAAGATTTTAATTTTTCTGAAACTTTATCTGCATCAAAAACTCGCAATATTACATTTCAGAAACATCTGAATCTGAAAAACTAGAGCACTATATTATAAAATGTCAGTTGACAGTCAGAACAGACATTGTTTTGCATAACTACCGATAATTTATTGCATTTTTGGAGTCTCCTAAGAATTCTATACATATTTTCCATTCCTTAAATTCAAAATAAAATTAAGTAGTCAGCCAAACTTAAAAGAAAATTATTTTCACTTTCCTGCTATAATTTTTAAATACATGTAATATTGATATAAACTTCTGGTTAAACTGGAAGTAATTTTTTTGTCATTTCGGAATAACTAAAAACTAAAATAATTATGATAAATCGCAAAAAAAACAATGAGACAGGAAAACGCAAGTAAACTTATTCCAAGTTAAGCCGTTTGGCCGCTAAAGAAATTTAAATTATCCAAAATGTCAAATTCAATTCTCAAAATTAAATTTTAGATTAGAGAATGTATCGGTTAATGGAATGGAATATCATATATTTTCTAAATTAACCTTTTTGTTAAACCTTTTTGGAAAACTGTATTATTATTTCGCCAATTATCTAAAATGCCTTTCAGAGTAACTAAGAAACTTTTCAAAATATCTGAGATATGTTTTAATATCGTAAATACTTTTGAGGGTAACTAATTACAGTATCTAGATACTCCGATTGAGTATCTAAGATCTAAGATGCTTTGTTTTTGAAAGAATATTTTTCTTTAAGTATCTATCTATATACAGCTCTGATGTAGTTCATTAAAGAATTCAAATACATCTTGATATAAAATAGATTTCAAGGCACTCACTGCCCATACGTATAATGCACTTTAAGAACAAGAAAGTAATACTAGTATACCTTTAGCTCCTCTAAATCTCAGATCTTCCCTTGCTCTGCGCAGTGCCCTTTCATCCAACAAGAAATCAAACAGCCACAAGGTTGCTCGTTTACCAACTGTTGTTAACTGTGCTGGTTGAAGATGCGTAAAACCTAGTGCCGGGACAGACCTAAAAAAATATAAAGTATTCCATATTATAATAGCGCACAAAATTTGAAAAAAGTTATTTTATAAAAATTTAGCCATTACATTGTTATTAATATCAAATGCGGATTCCTTGATAATATTTGGAAGAAATTATTGGCAGTATTTTAGAACATATCCTAAATAAGATTAATTTACAACAAGGTTTCACTTGACTCACTTCTCTTTTAAATAAATATTGTTGAAGCCGTATCACTCAAAAACCAAATAAGTAACGTTATAATGTATGCAACTAAAAAAAACGACAGATTGTTTCAGTTGCAGTTCGTAGATTTTGGCGCCCTGATCAAAAATACAAAGTCAAATTTATTCGGTCACTTTTTATTTTATTTTCAAAGTTCACAAATATTCTAACGACATTTTCTACTGTTTTAATAACAGAAAAAAAATTAAAAAAAAAAAAAACGAAACACTCAAAACAGCTGTACTTTATGTTTTTGGACTAATATTTTTTTCCTTAGGTTGGTAATATTGACATCTTGACATCATGAAAAACAAATTAATTGATTCTGAGTGTTTATTTTTAAAAAATATTTAGATAAAATAACGCAAAAAAAACGGAAACAGATTGCTTTTGTTTTTACTAATTTCTGTAAGGGTTTCATACAAAAACAGTCAATTTCCATAAAAGGGGGGGATGAAAAAAGTGGAAATTAGGGTTACAACGTCTATGAACTTTGAGGATAAATAACTCAAAAAGGTAAAGTGGCTGAATAAATCTGACTTTGAATTGATGATCAGGGCGCCAAAATCTACATGTAAGTGTACCAAAAATCATCAAAATCGGGGATGGTGTAAAAGAGTAAATAAATACCAAATATTAAAAAACCTATACTACACATTTTCAAAATATAAAACACAAGTGCTGTTAATTTTTGTCTGAGGTAAGGAAACAATATATTTCTAATAAACTTTAAATAATAATATGGTAATTAGTTGCTTTTTTTTACACTTTCGCCGATTTTGATGATTTTTTGTATATAGGTGGATTTTTTGGGCCTGATCACGAATCCGAAGTCATTTTTTTTCGGTCGCATTTCGTCTTGGAGTTATTTAGCCTCAAAGTTCATAGACATTTTAACCCCGTTTCTTTTTTATAAAAATTGACTAGTTCTGTATGAAACTACTACGAACAATTAAGACGTAACAAAACTCTTCTTGATTTTCTAGCCTTATTTTATCTAAAAAATAAGGACATTGGGAACACTCAAAAACAACAATACTTCATACGTTTTGGACTAAATTAGTAACTTTTCCTTCATGTTGGCAAATTGACATCATGAAAAACTATCGAGCTACAACTTTAAAGAAAAACATATTAATTGATACAAATTACGGTAGCTGCACTAGGTCGATGCCGAATGTTAGACTTCCGCCAGCAATGCACTGCGCTGTTGTTCGCTTTTTCTGTCAGGTCTTTAACGATGGCTCCTAACCTGATGGTAACCCGGTACCAATCCACTTAGTGCCTTCACGCTTCTGTTGGTAGCGATCAACCTATATACGCAATAAAAGTGTTCGTAATTACCTTGTATCAATTAATGTTTCTCTTTAAAGTTGAATCTCGATTTTTTATGACGTCAAGATACCAACATAAAGGAAAAGTTATTAGTACAAAAAATATTAAATATAGCTGTTTTCTGGGTGTTCCCAATTTTTTTAGATAAAAATG
This sequence comes from Kuschelorhynchus macadamiae, assembly GCA_030620095.1. Classification (NCBI taxonomy): domain Eukaryota; kingdom Metazoa; phylum Arthropoda; class Insecta; order Coleoptera; family Curculionidae; genus Kuschelorhynchus; species Kuschelorhynchus macadamiae. The sequence goes on along the minus strand of JAUTXW010001262.1, from coordinate 2,696,802 downwards.
GCAAGAAAAACTTAAAAAGAGTTTACTTTACGTCTTTTTATTATTATTTGTAGTAGTTTCATACAGAATCAGCGAATTTTCATCAACAAAGAAAGAAAAAAGTAATCTGAGTTTAAAATGTTCATGAACTTTCAGGATGAATAACTCAAAAACGAAACGTAGCCGAAAAAAATTGACTTCGGATTAGTGATTAGGACCTCAAAATCCACCTATGTACGAAAAAATTTTTCAAAATCAACAGAGGTGTAAAAAGAAATTTGGATATAGTTAAAATAATATAAACCAAATGATAGATGCCAATAAAAGCAGACCTTAATTCTTCATGGTGGCCCTAGTCAATATTAGTTAAGCACATTAAGTGTCCTAAGGGTGAACTAAATAAATACAAAAGTAGCCTCTTGATATTTACAAATTATGTCATATTATGATACACGGGAGAAAATAAAAAAGGAGTTGTACCTTTACTCTTGCCTAGCCACAAACAACAATCTGAACGGGGTTTGCTAACCTCTTTAACTCCTATACAGAACATATCGGCTTCCGGTTAAATTTGGAAGGTGCTTATCTAAGTCGTTCACATTAAATGGTACCATTAAGTAAGTGGTTATCACCACTTGCCTCTGTCAGAGATACTCTAATTAAAAGATGACTAATTTGCCGAGAAAATAAGCCGTCTACTTTAAAACATGTCAACATGTTTTAAGGTAGTAAGTTGCGCATTTGCAACCGGGCAACCAACCCGTTTTATGTCTGTAATACTAACTCGAAACTCTTCCACGGAGGCCACCTGTATATTGCGTGCAAAATCCAAAGTGTTTTTGATAATTTTATCTGAATATTTTTTTGTTTTTATAAATTAAGTTTGGTAACATTGACAAGATTTTTTATTTTGACATCTGTACAAGTAACAACACAATTAAAAGGTATTTACCAAGAAAAACAATGAAAAAACTCTGGAGGTAGATACATTGGAAAGATAGTGTTACACTGTCAGTACACGGAACTCGGTGTGGTGTTAGGCAACCGTATCGTCAAGTTAGTGTTAGACAACCATGGTAAACCTTATTCGTCTATACTTTTTCACACATTATCGCACATCGCTCGTGCACAACACTGATGACATCTTTAAAAAGATGTCGGCTTTCGAGCTTGCACTTACTTGTATTCATCGCAGAACTGCGCCAAATTTTGTATGACAGCTGCGATTCTATTTTGAAGCATGTTCAAACCATCTCTGAGTATGATCAGATCAGTATTGTCTCCTACAAAACAAGACGTAGCCCCCAGGTGGATGATTGGGGCAGCTGAAGGACATAGTTTAGCAAAAACATGGATGTGAGCCATGACATCGTGTCTGGTGAGTTTTTCTTCTTCAGCTGCTTCCTTGAAGTCAATATCATACACATGGGACTCCATCTGTTTGATTTGGTCATCTGTTATTTCTAGACCGAGTTCCTTGAAAGAAAGAACGTTGTTTAATATTTTTATTTTTAACCTAATCGTACATATATTTATTTACTCATTTTTGTTTAACACTTCAAACCTAAGACAAACATGTTTTTGCCATCTCCATAAATGTATTTTTTTAGAGAATATTTAGTAAATGTATTAAGGACTGTTTACCATTATATAAATAATAATGTATTTACTAGAAGTTAATTACAAATCTAAGTAATCAATATATTAGGTCAACAAAAAAATTCTGGCGTTAAGATTAATACCCTCGAATTTAACACAATATTTGCAGGTCAAAATTTCATAATTTTGTTAGAGTTGTTCAATTTTTTTAAAACTAATACCCATACTTTTATCCGACCTCGTAGGCCAGTCGTCAAAACTTGTGACAAACCAAAAATGACAAACGTGCCAAATTTGTTATTCCAAATTGCTAAAAATAAATCAGCAAACTGAATGCCCTACAAGAGCGTAAGGGGCGTAAACAGGGGGGTACAGGATGAAGAAGAACTTCAAAAAGTCAAAGAAGAAGCCAAATATAAGAGAAAGGAAAAAGCGAAAAAATGGTGCTTAATGATAGGATTGACGGTTGCAGAATTTGTAAGTATTAAAATATTTCGTAGAATAAATACATTTGAGCACCTGCTCATCAGAATGTGCTATAAAGTATACAACATTCGCAAAATATGTATATTGCGATAAGATTTTTTTAAAAATGCATACATCGTTTTGAAAATTAATTCATGCGTATTAAAATAGTAATATTAATTAATAAGGGCAAAGCATGCCAAAAAATCTAACTTACTTTCCAGTAAACACTATCAGTAGAAACAAAAACGGAATTTTTTGATACATTAACAACAATTCAATAAAGAACAAGAACTCAGCTTAAAGGGTTATGCACTTTTCGTACAACTATAAGTAAAATAAAAATCGCTCTAAAATTAAAACCTGTGCGCGATAATGAAATAAACTGTAACAAAATAGAAAAAAAAAATTATGACTAGATTGTGAAGAATCATGGTTTTTGGGATTAAACCGTGTCAAATTAGAGTTACAATCCAAGGTTTCGCCTTCGTCTACACAGGACCTCTTCAGCGACCTTTACTCCACGAGATCTGAACACTGAATGAGCTCGAAGAGATTCAGGAGGATTTTTATACCCAACTTGTGCTTGCCGAACCATGACCCTTTGTTAAATTCAGTTTCCACGTGTGATGTAGAAGCTTACTCATAAGAGACAGGCTCAGCATAGTCCTAAAATCATCAATTAAATAATAGATTTGTGTGTGGGCATTAGAGAATGTCCAAATTACACCTATTTTTATTTTAAAAGCACTTTTTTATAAATGAATTTCATAACACTTCTGATTTGTCCAATAGTATGTCATACCACTCACCCTATAAATATCGTACATTTTGCTTGTCTATACCTTTGGTTTAATTTTCGTCAATACGCTTCGTAATCTACTTTTCCATTTAAATGATCTAAAATTAAAATCTTTAGCCATTCTTCGAATCTTGTCAGATATTCCTTTAGTATAAGATATCGTGAAATGATGGTATTTTCTCTGTATAAAAGTCTGCCGTCTTGTTACGATTTAGTAATTTTATTAAAGTGTTCTTTGCTTTTAAGAAGTGACTATTTTTAAGAAAATCTTTTTCAGTATTTACAATTCCTACCATCAAGTTTTAGGGATTGTTGCAAATTCACCTCCAAAGCCATGTAATATTCTTTCTGTCGGAATGATGTAGCGTGTATTAAAGATAAACTTGCTGCTAGGGGGAAGCATATGCAAACCATCTCATGCGATAAGCGGCCTTTAGTTGATCTATGTCCTAGGTTTAATTCCGTATCAAATGGGTTTGAAGAGGGTTATAGATGTATACAATATTTTAGATTTTCGAATGCCAGTTCCAACTCACTTAGATAAATATCTAGTACGGGCAACCTATTTTTAATAACTATATCATGTGAAATTATATAGTTATTAAAAATTTTAACGTGAATCGGTAAGCATGTTATGTTCAGCAAACTATCTGCTACAGACTAAACACGTACAATATGAAATTAAAGGCAAGCGAACGCCCATTTTATCAAAGTATGTTTTATTTTGCAGATACTATGTCTAATATGTTTTGGCTTTGGATACTACTATTTCCACACCGTAGAAGTTTATAGGAATAACTATCATATTTCGCACCATCCGCGTACTGTAAGATACATTTTGCTGCCTCCTACACCCCTTGCCATATCTAGTGTATACTTGACTTTAACTTACGTGGATTTGATTTCTTGGCAGAGCTTAAGGTAACAAATTACATTATTATTTACTAGTAATAGTAATAAGATCAAAACAACATTGTTTTAGATAAGTTATTTATGTTTTTTTTTAATTAGTAACAATATTTACCAATAATACTTCATGCTCAATTTTGGGGCAAATTTTGAAATCAACATTTATTTCAAATGCGGTTAAACCATCTAGGTTTAACGGCTTTTGGCATAAAAATTTGTATCAAAAAAGTATCCTCAATGAATGGATATAGTTTATTAAAGTAACACTAAGTATTACGGAACAAATACAAAAGTACAAAACAAATACAAAACCAGGAATTTGCTAAACAAACCTTTGAGGCAGACAAATTAGAGAGGCTGCAAAAGCAAAAAAGTTTTTGAGAAAATTAATAGTACATACGTAAAAAACTCATAATTTCAAATTTTCGACATTTTCTATTTTTTACCCACTTTCATTTACATGTTTTTGACACACCTCGTACATTATATAGGAATTTTTTATAGCCAAACTTTTTTTTTTAATAAACAAAACTTTTTATGCATAACTTTTTTTTTGCTAAAATCGATAATAAAATTTTCCATTTGTTAGTTAAAGTAAAACAGACGCTGTAGAGTATCCTCCATTAAAAAAATGTACTTTTGATGTGCTTAACCTTGGTGTTTTACCCCGCATAATTCAAAATGGTTTTAGAATGTGAGTATTTGTCGCAACAACCATTCACTATTTTTATTAAGTAGGTTGGGTAATTAATTAGCGAGCTGTATTCTCAAATCACAATGATAATGATAATAATCCAAAGTGTTTTTTTTGTTCTTGTTTATTACTTTGTTTGTTGTATGACACTATACACGATTCAGTTTTTAGTACTGCAGGTGACTAAAGCCAACTACGATGGAAAAGAGGTTGCTATTAACTAACAAATTTTGTTTTGTAAACGAAATATTGTCCCAGTAAGCCATTTCATCTTATAAAGGCGAACTCGAACGATTGATGTACTTGACAAATAATTGTCACTTATGAATACTGGCCCTATGATGTATCTACACGGTTTACTTGTACAAATATTCAGCACTCGTTTATTTGCCATCGGTTATGGTAAATATGGCACAAGTCAAAGCGTCCTTGTGTCATTGGGAAGACCACACCAAAGGATGCTGTCTAAACGCTTTCAAATGTTTATTGAATATACAGTAGTGTGATCAACAATCATTGATCATAGGTACTTGGATACTGGTCAAATGCAAAATTATTTGGGTAATATTTTTCAAATACGCTAGTCGTTGGTGTCGCCTTAAAGCGGACTCAAGCGACTGGTGTACTTGTACAAATATTGGGCATTTGTTTATTTGTCATCGGTTGTCGGTAATGTCATCGGTTGTTGGTAAATGAGTCCGGCTTTAAATATCACAAGCCTGTAGCCCGGATAGTGTGACATAACAAATTAAATTATAAACATAAATATACAGCCAAAATTATTAAATTAATATCAGTTATTGATTGATCATGACGATCTTAGAATACAGCTGATAATCATTAATTGCCGATATCCCAAAAAAATATTAAGTTAAGACATATTCAAAAATGTAAATAGACGTTAAACTATACGATATGGCGTTCCATTAAAAATATTGAAGAAGTTAATCTTAAAATAACCTATTAAAATTTTTCCACGTTTATTTGTATTATGCTGAAACGAAAAAACTGTCCGTATACAGCGTGTTTTTAAAAGGCCTGCAAAAAGGCGAATATTAAAACCTACGATTTTTCTACAATAATTTGAATTTATATAACATTTTTTTTAATAGCTTGTATACTTGTATGCAAGTATACTTCCAAACGTATTTTGAATTTTGTTGTTATCTTTATCATCAAAGGAGTTTTCTCAAAACTTGACAATGATGTTTTTTTTGTATTATGCCTAGACCGAAACGCAATCTAGTAAATAATCTTTACGTATTCAGAAGCAATTTCTGTAGCTGAAAATGATAAGAGTATTTATGCAAATAGTTTTAAAAAGTACAAAAATTATGTTAAAATTTATAAATTACTGAGGTAAACGCATAAATAAATAAATATAAAGCCAACTTATAAAAGGTTTTACACCGCAAGCATTTAAGATATTTGCAAAAATTGAAAAAGTAATGTAGTAAAATGGAGAATAATAAAGCCAATTTACCGATTTACTCTTATTCTATCAAAGAAAAAAATTTTGCGGTTTTACGTATGATAAAATAAAAAATACGAGTTTTTATTAGCATCGTTTTAGTCTCGAATATTCTAATTTTAATTTATCAGTTTACCCAATTCTAATAAAAAAGACAACCTTAAATAATTTCTGCTTATCGTGTTACAACTTACAACTACGAAAATGTGACGAATTGCTGGTTTAGATATTAATGTCAAAGTAGGATAGAAAGAGTCCTTCGGCTTCGGCCTTTGGTCAAAAAAAATCACCTTCGCTCGGACTCTAGTTGTAATATTCAACATTTTGTACGCCTTTTACAAACACGCTCTATACTGTCCATTTTGTACACGCTCTATACTGTCCATTTTATATGTTGAACAAATTCACAGTAAAATAACTAGAAGCCAAAGATACCACCTATCACATATCACCTGCCAAGCAGCTCTTTTCTTTACTTTAAGAAATACAGTCATTATCCTCCATTGAATTTACCTACAAGGCCGAATTCAAGCGTTGCTTACTTTATATACAATGTCATTTTCATTAGAGTTCTAAATAACTGTCAAAGAGTAGAGTATGAAGATATAAGAATACATTCTTTTTCTTAAATATGACTTAATTTTTATTTTTTCAGCGTTGTCCTAACTTCTATTATTTCCGAATTTGTGCTAGAAACTATTGTTGCTTAAATGGGACACCCTATAACGTTTGCCTATTTTGATTTATTATGACAATCTGAGATCAATTATTAAACGTCTTATTTGCAGATTTACTTAACTGCATGTTTAAGTATCCAGTTAGGTACTCGCAAAAAATATTTTTTTGGCTAACCCGATAAGCGGACCCCCTTTCTCTAAAAAAATAGCAAATGCAACAAAATTATTTAAGTTATATTTATAGAAATAATAATGGAAGAATCTTATTTTCCCCAGGCTACTTGGACGTAAGTTAATAATAATAATATAATTAAATATAAAATAGCTTTACATGTCCGAGTGGCATAAATGCTGCTGCTTATGTAGGTCGCAACTACAGCGATTTAATATCATTTAGAGAAGACAAGGCAGATGGTGCCTGTCCTTTGCCCTTTTTTAAGCCAGACGAAACATGTTTGGTTTTAGTACTTCGGAAAATGAGTGGTACTATTGATTTTTCCAGAGTAGATACAGATAGTAGTATACAGATACGCCTACAGAAAGTACTGAAACGAACATAGCCCGATTCCATTTTAGTAGCTTCTAACACACTGGCGTTGGAATTAGACTTACGTATAAACAATGACGTACTATCTATAGAATATTACTTATTTTAAACAAATGACTGAAACATTATAGTGATTTCTTCTTCAAACAACGGTATTACCTTGTTAAGGGTAATTAAAAATTCTCTCCAGTATGCGAAAAATCTGCAAAATATGGAAACCGTTTTCATGCTATAGTTTTTTTAATAATATATATTTTCCAGGCCAATTACTTATTTCGGATGGATTATGGTAGCTACATCTGGTTTTCTCCTGTTTCTGCTTTATGCCGGAGTTATCATATTGTCATGCAATGGGATTATTCCAATAATAGCGATTGTATTTGGTATTATAACCGCCCTAGTATTTTTGGCCGATCTTATATGTATGTTGCTGTAAGTATCAAAATAATTATATAAGAATTAACAGCACTTAAGACTTTACACAAACGAATACTATGTTATAGTATATACAATAATATAGGTAACTAGTATATTATAGCAGGTTAGTTTTTTCTTCGATGCGCTCGTTTGTTTACTAGAGCAGAATTTTTTTTTTGCTTTGCGCGGGTAGCATACACCCACTACTAGACAGAAAAAGTGAGGAAAAAGCTTTTAACCCTAACATATTATTTCATACACTACAATCCGTTGACGACTTATGAAGCAAAAAAAACAATTTGACGATACATTAAATTAAGGACGGGGACACTTACCTCACGTCACAGGGGTCGGTCTGGACGACTTTAAATATTAGACACATATAAGTAGCTAGACCACGGATGAGAGGTTCAGATTACTGAGGTACATAAAACATAACCGTCTATCACACATATTTACAATCACAATAAAAATATTGAACAACCGGTTATCATTCCTTTCGAGTGCAATCAACCCTTCAACATGGAGTCTGTTTGGCAAGTTCCTGTAAAACGGAGCTTATGCTAGATGCCCATTGATTTTGTAAGCAGCTAAACAGCCACCCCCGTATTCACTAAAAAGGTTTAAGAGTTAGACCAGATCTAATTGCCATGACAATTGAAACTGTTAGCTCGCCAGTTGTGTGTTGTGTATGTCACTGTAGTTTTGAAATGTGACATTTCTGACAAATTATTTGTCAGATGGTTGCTTATGTCATTTTTAACCTACAACTGTCAAATTAGACCTGATCTAAATTTAAACCTCTTTAGTGAATACGTATGCCAGTGTTTTAAATCATCTAACTCGTATTTCACATAAACAGAAGGGGCCAAATGCATCTTATTCAACATTGACCTCAGATATCCAAAACATGACATGCTTTGACAAAAGTTACATTACTGCTTCGGCCTAATGTTGTTTCTTGAATACTTGGTTTAAAATTAAGTGTTTTATGACTTCGAGTATAATGGTTGGAATTATTAGCTACGTAATCAGCATATAATGTTTTCCACATATTGTGAATGTTTTCCCCGAGATAAGGAAATAGAACATAATATTGTAATTCAGAAAATGCTATACCTTACTGAATAACTTCTTTTGCAAATGTATCGACCTTTTCATTTCCTCCTATGCCTGCATGACCTCTAACCCAAACAAAGAATACTTTAACCCTCATTTGTGCCAATTTTAACACTTTTTGACACTTATATTAAAAATAAGCGAGTTTTTAAAAACCTTTGTAAGCCTATTTTTGATTACCTGAAGGTAAGACAGAATCGGAAAAGAACAGGATTACGTATCCCATCCATGCGTTAGCTTGGTTTACAACATAATCTAGAGCCTGGCAAATGGGGTTAGCATCTGAGGAAAATATCGACGATCTGTAATTATAATGGTAAATACTGACATGATGTATACCAGGAATTTAAAATGCAAAACCAACATCCTCCGATGACTTAGATCTATGTGTATATATTGCAGTAGCCGAAATATTGTTAACGATCTCACCACTTTTGTATTCGGGCATATTCAGTATATTTTAGAAAACATCCCAAAAAAGAATATCAAAACCTCCAGTGACAAGAGGAAGCTCACCGAATTTAACTAGGTCGTTTCAAAAATCTGCTGTGTCAGTAAAGGCATCAGTCAAAGGTAGAAAATTTTTGTGAATTCAGTGCCTGGAAGTAAGATTGTCGATGGCAACCCTGTTGAATTTGCTTATAGGAAAATTATTATTATGTTGGTATATGTTTTAATAAAAAAATTGTCTGCTAAATATTGCATTTTTCAATTTAGGGGTGGTTCGCCAGGTTCAGGTAATAAAGCTTGAAACAGGGTGGAGTGAAAGGGTACAGTTACAATGCGTAAGGCCTTATACTGGAGGCGATCTACTTCTGTTAAACGAGACTTGGTTGCTGACCCATATAAAATACATGCAAAATCAATTATTGATCTGACATAAGCCCCATAGAACATTAATGTTTTTTAGGTTCGGCGCCCCAATGTCAATTAGTAGTAGATTTAAAATATTTAAACTTTTTTCATCTCAAGCAATGGATGTTTCTGCTCTAGAAAAACATCTAAGTACAGAAACTTTTTTTCCAAGTAATATCAATATTATCCAACGGGAGTCCTGATATGAAAGCCGATGTCTTGTAAAAATAGTGATTGCAGATTTAGATGGTGATATCGCCTGACATATTTTCATAATCTCATAGTTTAAGAATATTCAGGTCAACGTCAAATATTAGGAATATCTAGAAAGATAGCGCCTAGATAAAGATTACCTGCTTAGAATTTCTGTATATCTAGTGTTAGATATGCAATGCAATCCGTAACACCTTCACTTCTCCGAAAACCAAACTGAGTTGCAGGTACTAACATCAAATATTCCATCCACCATTCCAATCGAGTTTTCACTATTCGCTCTAACGTTTTAAAAATACACATTAGGGATATAGGTCTAAATTTATTAGGTTTACCTTGTTTGTTATTATTATATAACTGTGTTTTTAAAAACTGCACAATTGTGCCCATTTCTCAAAATTTTGTTAAAAGCTATGCAAATAAAAATTCTAGCATTTTCAAGTAATGAGTGTATCACGGAATATATTATATCATCTAAGCCTGGAGAGGTATCGCCAAATTTCTTAATTTTGATGTTAAATTCATCGATAATTATTTGTTTAGATAAGGGGTGATTGGTAAAAGCTAAATTATCAGCAACTGAAATACAAACTTGTCTGACGTTATTTTCCCCAAAAATGCATCTTCTTCAGACATTTTATTAGAGACGATATTTGATATACCACTAGATACAGAGTTTACCTTTTTCCATAAAATTGAAGGGTTAATTTGTGAATTCAAACTTTGACAAAATTTAAACCATTTGATTTTAGCTTTTTGTTTAAACAATCGTTTGGATTTTGCAGTAATATTTTTATATACATACAAGAATGTTGTTAAGATTTCGTTCTTTTTTTAAATTTTTAAACGCTAGGGAACGTTCTTCTACCAGGGTGAGGAATATTTTTTAGTTTTGGGAAAACTAATTTTTCTGAATGACATATTTGTTGCAATGGTTATTGCGTCCATAGTTCGAGTTAAGATGGCGCTAGCCTCCTGTTCCGGATTAATATTAATGCCTTTTTCAGCCCCCAAATTAATTGTAACATTCACGGCAGATTCACTACTCTATGTTATTCTTGTAGGACTACCGTCATTGCTTATGATAAGGTTGGGAACCAAATATAATGCCTCTAGAAGTGTTATACCTTTTAAATTATTTTGTGGTGAACCCCAATTATAGATGTACAAGCTAGATTACTAAAATTGTCCACGTAGTCATGAGAATTGACATTTACATTAGGGGGTCGATAAATAGACAGCAAGGATATAACATCCTTCCCAACCGAGACACCGACACTACATACCTCAGTCCGGTTATTACTAAGGTTGAAATTTATTTGTTTAAATGAAAATGTTTTCCTTATGAATACGGCAACACCACTCTTGCCACCAGGCAACGAATGATTTTGTATCCAGGAAAGCGAATATTGTATGAACGTTTATTCCATTTTTCATGTTGTTTTGAGAGCAGGAAAATCACTTTAAAGGGGTAAATGTATTGTTACAAATTAAACTGGCATATGACGGATTATCTACAACTTTTTCTGCTTCTCTAAACGAACTATTCAAATTTACCATACATCCTTTAGTACGTTTCTGTTTGCTAAAAAAAATGGCAATTTTTCTCGGTACTGGAATAACTATTGAAATAACAATTCCTGAACTTTTTATTTAAAAACAAAATAAGTTGAACTATTATAACGGAAGTATAAAATATGCTAAAGTTGAAGGATACTACGTTCTGAGCATACCAATCAAAAATTTGTAGCTGCTCCACAAGTCTTAAATTACTTAATAATATGTCCTAATTTACAAACTTTTTTCCCATGTATCCGTTAAAAAAAGTAAAAAACAAAAATTAACTTTTAATGGATTTCCCATTTATTGTTAAAAGTAAAAGATAAGATACAAAATAAGGTCCAGGACGTGTATTTGTTTCTGGTATTGAAATATTAGAGATGTGTTTTACAATATTTTTCCTCTAAAATGACAAGACGTTTGCGGATATTTCGTAAGTAGATGAAGCTTGAATAGGTTAAATCAATTGCTTGCCAGTCAGGGTCGTGCTCAGGTTTTTCTTACTACATCATCTCGTTGAGGTCGGCGATCCGAAAAATATCGATTCAACTGCATTTAAGTCAGCGACGCATGTCTTTTCAACCATGAGTAGTTTTTGCGTCTTTAGACACATGCGTTTTATCCTACCCTCAAGGATTATTCGAAGTATTTCATATTTTGGTCCTCGCATTATGTAGCCGACGTATTGTGTTTTTCAAAATTTTATTGCTGTAAGAAGTTTTTCTCGTTTATTCATTATTGCCAATAGGTCTGCATTTGTTATTCTATCTTCCCAGAAAATGCATAGCGTACCTAAACATACATTTCAAATGCCTCAGGTCATTTTTCCGCATAATAGACCATCAGATAGTAACAGATTTAGGTGCCACATTTTCGCACATAAGCCTCCAAGAGGGTTGAAAACTACATCGATGTTGAGTAGAATGAAAATAAATTTACCAGAGTCACCTGGGAATAACATGGAAAATTCGATTTTCCTTAAAAGGGTCTGTTGCCAATATTTTCCCGCAAGCTGTATTCACTAAATGATTAATTAATGGAACCTGGCTTTGGAAAACCAAAGCTTGTGTGGAAAAATCGGTCAATATCTCGATTTTCCCTAACAAGACTGCGTCCTTATTTCAACCCTTCAGCCACCTGCAACAATCCTTTGGTTTTCCAAAGCCAGATTCTACTACAGCTTGCGTGAAAATATGGGCAACAGACACCTGTTATTTCAGTTAAGGAAAATCGAGTTTTTTATATGTTATCCCCAGGGGCCAGTTGTAAATTTCCTTTCATTCGACTCGACATCGATGCACTAACCCTCTTCGAGGACAAACAAAAATCTGTTTTGGCTTTTTCGCAACTGAATAAAAATATTTGACGGTAAATTAATTGAAGCAAAGATTTAATATAATTACATACCTCTTAGAGGGTTGTGTGCGAAAATAGGCCACCTACACGTCACTATCTGACGGTCTATAAGGGTAGAAAGTCCAGCCCTCACTGCCATACATGAGTATTGAGAAAATACCATCTTACCATTCTCATTTTAAGATCAAGATTGAGATTTGGCCTGCCAAAGAATTTACTCATTGATGTAAAAGCGTTTCCGTCTTGTTCCTATTATTTATAAAGCACGCGTTATTATTTTTATTCAATCAAATAAGAATTGATGAACTGAGTTTAAAGTTGAAATGGTCTAGAAGTACTATTTGTTAACTATTTTATAAAGGACTTTCAACAATAAATATGATCTTTAAAGACAATAAAATTTTCATAATATTGATTATTCATGCCCCTGGGGCATCTATTAACCAAGTTTTCTAGAAAAAAACTGTATTTCACAGGCTTATTCAGTATTACAATTTTCCTGGGTATTCCATTCCAAATTTCCGATATTAACATTTTCGCTCCATCCCAACATACATACAATGACAAATTCTTTAGATCTATGAAGCGATTCCCTATTCCTTATTGGGTACTGAAGCGAAAGTACGAGAAATTCGACCAATGTGTATGCACGGGAGACCGTGACCCCGAAGAACAGAAAGAGGGTAAGTTGTGGAACAGAGAATTCAATTGACATGAAGTAACTTCCCTAAATTAATTTTCAGCTGAGAGACCTATATGTCGATGCGGAGACCATTGGGGTAAGCAATATTCAATAATTCCATTAGTATTTTATTAAAATTATTTTGATCATTTAGGAGAGCCATGCACGTGTGATGATCCATCCATACAATGTGGTTGTGGTGCTGGCAAAAATAAAAAGGGTGGTGAGTTATCTTCAATTTATAATTTTAATTTACAAAAATGTATAATATTAGCTATGAATTAGTAAGCGTAAACAGTTTTTTTTTCAATTTAAGATTTTATTAGACGAATTTTATTCTTTACTTATGGTTTTGACTAATAAGGTAAAAACTGCAAAAAAGTCTGTATTAAGATCTATTCTAGTCTTAAACAATTAACATATTTTTTACAATATTGAAATTTAGATCAAACTTTCTTCGACTCTTTCGAGTGTCAAATTTTAAATCACGTAAAAAAAATTAGTAAACTAAAACCCTCACTTTACCATTTTATATCGCCTGGAAAACACAAACTAAACCTCGTCAGGTCATTGTTTATTGTTATTACACTGGACGTATGGTTTGCTAAGTTTTGAATAATAATAAGTCTTGAGCCAATGTTGATGACCCAAAAGTCCTCTAGGCTATAGATGATACGAAACTATCCTACCTATGTAAGTACAGGATTTTAATTAATATTTTGATATTTAGTTAGAGCTGTAACTATCGAAGATACAAAAAACTTTGAATACAAAAGTTGTAGGATTGTGCTTGTATTATCTTAAAGTAAATTCAGTTCTCATGTTCGCCACCTGAACAATCTCCAAAACTATTTTAATAGATGTATTTATGTAAAAAAGTTCGGCGCCAATTGGCCGCACCATTCCTAATATATAAATAACGAAGTAACGTACCGTGCTTTAAATGAGCGATAGATTTTAAACCCCCTCTAGCGATGTGTGAAAACATATTTGCGAAAAGATATAAGATGGGGCGGTAGGAAAGAAAATTCAAAAGACATCAATGCTTGATTAGGAAACAAACCCAATAGTTTTGAGCCATTCGGACATACTTCAAAGCGCGCAGCCGGCACCGCTACGTGTCCCCCCACCTGACCTTGCGAGTAGGTGCTGAATTATTTACACCCTTAATACTACATTATATTGAAACATGAGCCATTACAAAACTTGCAATTTTTTGTCACGAGCTCTCGGGCTAAATGTAAAAGTCCTACTTTTCTTTTACTTTACGTTTAATTGTTGTAAATTTGTTTTTGCTTTATGCATTTTATCATGATTAATACTATAGAGAGTTAACAAAAAATAAACATTTTCGTAATTTATATTGTTTTTTATATTTAGTGACCACTAAAATATGGAATAAATTCTTTTTCGTAATAATTCCGTTAATATCTTTGGTTAGAAAAAAGATATCAGCTTCAGATTTTCACTAACTCGTTCAATCCCCCCTCCTTTTTTTTAACCCATATAAAATATATATATATATATATATATATATATATATATATATATATATATATATATATATATATATATATATATATATATATATATATATATATATATATATATTCGAAAAATGTAGAAAAATCGAAAAATTCGAGCAAATTACAAAATGTATTTATTGCTTGTCCACACAGTGGCCTATAGCCTATAACTAAAAAAAAACAAAAAATTTAAATTATAGAATATTGATTCTTCTAGTTCTTATTTTTTAAGAACTAGAGCAATATATTTTAGAGAAAAATCCTTCATAGTATTTTGTACATTATATAGCTGATATTTTTGATGTAGTATTAAGGACAAAACACCATTTTTAACGTTAGCAGTTAAGGACGCTCTGCCTACTGGTCATCTAAGGAACTTAAAAATAATTTTCGACAATTTTCCTTAGTCGCTTTTACTAGATTTTTTCCCAAAGCTCCGCGATGACCGATTACTGAGATATAGCCAGCCTCTTTTCTTGTCCACCCTGTGTAAGTAAAGGAAACCAATTACAAGGCTGAAGAAAGGAATACCTCTGATTTCTGTACAACTCATTAATTTTAAGGCAATCTTCAAACAATTGCTGTAATAAAATATAAGTATTGATCCCTGCTTTATTTTTTAAACTGTTAAAGATATATAATTGTTGGGTTAATAAAAACTATTTTTCAGATGTAATTTATAATAAATACACACATATTAATACTATTGTAAGATATGTTCATTTGTTACCTTTAATTTAGTTTCAACTGTGTAAATACCTACAGTCGTAGTGTATAGGCGACATAGTATCATAGTGCAATTAAGCCTGGGAACACACTTCTGGCACCCAAAGACATACCACGTGCTAGCAGCTTTCGTGATGAGTCGCGAAAATTTAAATCTACGATCACACATAGAGCATACACGGCACTCTACGTGGTCTACACACGGGCTGACTGCGTTAATTTCGCGTTCTTCACGGACAAATTGCCGTTTCAATCAGTTGGTTCTTTGTAGAAACATATTTTGTGTAAGTGTGTTATAATGCCCTCGTTTTATTTTTGAATAACACTTTTTACGTTTACCAAATATTTTCTATTCAATTTGTGTTGCCTATATTAAACTTTTGAATTAAATTATGTATTTCGTTAATACCGCTTCTTTTCTTTCACCAGACCGCGTGCTAAATTCTTTCACGAGAGGCGTGCTCTATTACTGCATGCTACAAATGCAGCAATACTACGGCGATTGTCCCTCGCCAACCGGAAAAAAGGCGAAAACGGCGCATATCGAGCAGGTTTCCATCTAGTAGGCGAAATACAGAGTGGGCCATCTGTTGGTTTCTTTTTGTAATCGTTGTTAAAACTACACCATTCCATTCAATATTTTTAAACGATTATTGTTTTATTAAAGACAATGTCATTTAAATGACTACCGCGAATGGCTTGGCAGTAGCCCATTCTCTTAACCCAATTTTTCAATACGTTGTCGATTGTTTGTAGCTCTATTTCACCAATAACTTGATGGACATTTTCTTTTTTAAGTGCATCAATTGTTTGTGCATCGTTAACGTAACATTTGTCCTTACCTATAAATAATAGTCTAACGGCGCCAAATCGCGGCTGCGCGCTAGGTAATGCACGTCTCCAAATCAGCTTATAACGCGGTTGCCAAACATACAGCCTAAAAGCTGGATTGTTTCACGGTTGGTGTGGCACATTGCGCCATCCTGTTGGAACCAAAGCTCGCCCAAGTTCAAATCGTCTAGTTGTGGCCACAAACAATCTGTTATCATATCTCTGTAGCGCACTTCGTACACTGTGATGCCGTTTCCACATTTTTGCGGCAAAAATTGACGTCATTTTCCAACTGATTTATAGCCCACGCAGAGAACTGGTAACGAAGCTGATGGTCACTGATGCACCTTGTAAGCAAATAATTCAAGATCTTTATACAATATTCTCCTTAAAGACGTGCGACTGATGTTTAGTTGTTAAGCTCTGTGACGAGTTGAGGTTCTGGGGTTTTTGCGCACACTTTCGGCAACAGCCGCAATTATTTCGACTGTACGTACTGAACCAGCATGCGGATAGTTTTTATTGTCCACAAGTACATCACTTTTACGTTTTTTTTTTATGAATTTCTTTACCCCAGACGCTGAGGGGTTTCATTCGACCAAAAATTCTTCTCATTTCCGCACAGTTTCTGCTATACAGCACTTACATTAAAATAGTTTTTCAATATTTCCCAGCATTGTTCAAGCGTAAAAGATTCATTTTTTTATTCATTCACAGCGGAGGTTTGACACTAACACCCGTATTCACTAAAGAGGTTTAAATATAGACCAGGTTGTAGGTTTAAATTGACATTTTTAACAATTGAACAAATAATTTTTTTAACTATCACAATTACAAACATAATTAGCGAACTAAGAGTTTTAAGTACCATGGCAACTAGACCTGGTCTAACTCTTAAACCTTTTTAGTGAATACGGGGGAGTTTATATCTTTGACTTTGACAAGCTCAATAATCAAGCGTTAAAATGACGCGCATTTCAAAAAGATACCTACAGATGGCCCACCTGTTATATAACCTGACTGATGCGTGTCTTTAACTATGACAGCTTTCACTTACTGGCTAAGTGTGCTATGCATGGTTAATTTGCGTGATCGACTTCAGTCAGCGGTAAGCGGCTGCTACGGCTTCAGTGCTAATGTTGCGTAAAAGGTGTATAGAACCAACCTTTTGTAAGGAATTTTATAAGCTTTTATTTTGTATACCTCCAAATTTATCCTACGACAAAGAGAAAATGAGTTATTGCACAAAATTAACTTTTTGTACCTAATTTACATATTTACGTTTCCATCAGAGAAGTTTTAATTAATTAATTTTAATTTAGTTTTTCGTGACCCCAAATCTAACTATCAAATAAAAAAAATTACTGTTTAATTGTTTCCAATTTCCACACGAGATGTCCTACCAATCAATCAGTATTGACCAAAAACACTTAAGAGAAAAATAAAAATGCTGAATGAATATTTGATGTCCTTTTTTTGCAATTGCACAGGTATAGTATTTATTTACTTTATTTCAGTTGAAAAAAAAAATGTTAGTAAAAAATATCACTATACTGAATACATTTTTAGGTAAAGCTCCTTGTGATTGTTGCGAATGCGCCGCTCAAATTTTAGTAGAGGATGACAGTGATGGTACCACCGTTTACGGGTCAATGTTTGACACACGTTCCTCCGTGGTGTCTACAAGGACGGGAGACGACTACGCTGACGAACGAATGAAAACGATGTTGACGCAAGCTTCATTGCCGATGGAAGGAAACTCCTCGCAAACGTCTCCAGGGATGTACTGCATCGATAGACAATCTAGAAAAGCCGGAATGAACAGGGCCCGACAGCCTATGCTAGCAGGTCTGTTTAAGTAGAAAAGAATATCCTGCAAATACCGGAACGCTCAAATATTTGCATTTACAAGAAATAAAACGTAAAAAGCATACAACTTGCCGAATTAATATTTTCTGAAAATACTCTCAAAAACAAGTCAACTGTTTCTATACCAAAAAAAACTAAAAACTTTATAAAAATATTTTTGTGTATGAGTGGCTTAGTTTCAGGGTATTTAATATGTTATACTTACTACATTTAAAGGCGGACTCAAACAAATGGTGTTTTGATAAACATTGACATTATTTGCCATCAGTTTTCGGTCAATATGAAAAATTCAAAGGTTTCTTGTGTTATTGGCATATCCAAAAGCCTCCACCTACTTTTATTTTCCGACCGTTCGGAATGTCAATGGTGAGACGTACAGCATTTGTTAGGGTTTCAACGTCTTTATTCAATACATTAGAATTATTTTTTACAGTTCAAAATGGCATTCAAACGGTTGAAAGTCCGGCCTCCCCCCTTTTATTTCTCGAACAGTTCGCCATATCAAAACAAAATTTTAAAGGAGTGTGCAAACCGTGAAGTACTACTTTTTGAACAAAAACAGAAATGTCAAAATTCCTAAATGGCGTCCTAGAGTGTATTTTGAATTTTTTTTCTTAAATTGAATGTGGAGTCTTTTGATAGGGTTTCAACTTCATTATTCAATATCCGAGTTTTAATTTTTTTGTCCGAATCAGGTCAAAATGGCGGCTACTTATATTGAGGACAGAAAGTCCGTCCTCCCCCTTTCTATTTTTCGAACCATTAAAAATTTCAAAATTCCATTTGGGAATGTAAAAGGCGTAAAAACTACTTTTTGAACAATATCAGAAATGTGAAAATTTTAAAATGGAGGCTTATGGGCATTTTAAACATTTTTTAGTTGAATGGGGAGTTTTACGATACACCATTTGAAACATCTTTAAATGCCCTATTCATAACCCGAGTTTTAAATTATTTTGCATGCATTTAATGCGAAAAACTATTGTGTTGTTACAAATAAAACCATATTAAGACATTAATAAACCATTAAGAAGTCATATAATTATTAACAAAAACTAAACAATCTCCTAAAATAACTGTATCCAAAACTAATAAATAAAACTTTAATAAATTTTGAAAATTTGCCTCTTGAATCTATTGGCAAACTCGATTTACAAATTCTTCCCTCACGGTTTTAAAAGGTCAGAGGAGTTATTCCATTACATATGATCACGATTCTAAGAGGTGTCTCAGCTATGGACTCTGGTTGTCTTGTATAAATAACAGATTTTATATAACCCCAAAGGAAGAAATCTAGAAGGACTACATCAGCTAGACTAATGGCCATTTTTGTCGATAGCAATTCCTATTAAACTAAATCACAATTATATAAACAAAAACTACGTCAAAAATTCCTAATACGATTTTGTTGTAGTATTTTTCGTTTCTTTTTATCTAAAATATCGTTATTATAAAGTAAATCGATAAAATGTTAAAACATTAGGAAAATCAATAACGCAACTAAAGGTCTTTTAAATTATAGATAAGTATATTAATGGCATGTACTTAAAAAATCGCACTTTTATTTTAAAAATATATCGTTGGTTTTGCGATAATTAGTTAATCTGATATGAATTGCAATAATTTTTCAAAGAGGTTTCTCTCAAAACTAATTTTAATAGTATTTAACACATGACTAGCCGCCATGTTGAAATAACTTAAACATCAAAATTGGGGAAATTAATAGAGAGTTTGGAGGCTCTTAAATTCTGTATAACACCTTTATTTTATTACAAAAAAAAGATCCAAAATAGCACTTATCCGATAATTTAAATTTTGGCATTTCTTTTTTATTCAAGAAATAGTATTTTATGCTTTACATAATCCCTCCAAATTTCGTTTGGATATTCCGAACGGTTTGGATAACGAAAGGGGAGAGCAAGCTTTTTGTTGTCAATATAACAAGCTGTCATTTTAAAATGATTAAATACCACCTTCGTTCGAGTCCACCTTCAAATACACACAAATATCCAAGAATGAACAAAGTATTTTTAACAAATAATTTGAAGGGTTTTGACTTGTGCTACATTTACCACAAGTGGTAACAAATAGGCAAGTGACGATTATTTGTCAGACACCAGTCGTTTGAGTCAGGCTTTAGATTAGGAGTTTATAAAAATGAGAATGCACTTGAGGTCTAGAATCAAAACTGGCATCTTTATCTTTTAGCGAAATCACATATATGTTTAAAAAATAAATTGCAACAAAGCTCTAATTTTTTATATTTAAAAAATATGATAAAACTCCAACGTAAATATTCTCGTAAATATGCAAGTTCTTCTGTTTATGATTTTCAATCGTTTCCTATGCGTTACGAAGATAAATGGTCAACGTATTTAGTATTGTTTTTACATTTTCACGTAAAAGAGCAAGCACACCATGTAACACATAATTTATAATCACCTTTTCAAACATGTTTATTTGAAAAATCACCTTCAAAATAAAATACCATTTTTTTAAAAACTAGTTCTTATTAACTATTTTTCATGCAAGTGATACGACTCCATATTATCTTAAGATAAATTTTAGGACCAAAATTATGTCATTTAGGGCAAGTATTTTCATCCCCAAATAACTTTATTCTTCCAATATTTACCGTGGAAACAATTGTTAGGGCATTTGTACCGAATAAAGTTATACGGATATAAAAATACCAGCCCTTATAATAATTGCTGCGGAGTCTTACCAAAATTATGTTAGGCGAGAGAACTCAAGTTAAAATACAATTAATTTCATTTTTAAATAACACCTTTTCTAATAGGAAACTGTCACTTTTATTTACTTATCCTTTGGTAGTCGTCTAAACAATTCATGTATATTAATTAACTGCATCCAGATCCTTACGAAACTGAAGTATCGGTACAAACAATACCAGTCCAGTCTGAACCAGGAATGGGTAGAAAAACAACATATTGCACAAGAGATAATTCATCCGTAACCCCAAGCAGAGCTAGTTCTATAGTGACGGCCAACAGATTTGCAACTAGACCTTTTGGGATTAGAAGACAGACGAATATATCGTTAAAAGGAAGCAGCAGAAATTCGTCAATGCATTCGAGTCCCGTAAAAGGTCTTGAACATCCCCCAATGTCAATAGCCTCTAAAATTGGAGGTTGCAATAAGGCACTGACAGAAAAACTTGGAACACCCACCGTGAGACTAGCAAGTAAATTGGCGATCGAGAAACCCCAGAAATCTACATCCTCGCGAAACAGATCAGAGATGAGCTACTCTGTATTTACAACTACATTTGACGATGAAGAAGCAGTTCGACAATCTATAGGTATCTTACAAATATATAGTAAACTAGAAATAAGTGAAAAAATACCTTAGTGTTAAACTAGTTTCCACAAAACCGATTTCTGTTGTAAATTGAAGATACCAAAATAGTATATTAAAGACATGATCTTAAAGCACGAGTTTTAGGTAGAAATTTTAAAATAGTACAACATTTTAAACTAGTTGTTTATGTTATAAGGATAGAAATAACGATCATTATCAGACTAGCTGTGAATATCATCAGACGAGGCGTCAGCTTATTTGAATCAGTTTATTTAACGTATATTATTATACACTATTACATATTAAGTCACTATGAAAACTCTGTATACAAGAAAATGTTAAATAAGAAATTTTGTGGATTATTATGTATCAGTAAATATTATCAACGAAAAAGCTCAAAAAGCTCGATTTTCTCGTTTATTTGAAATTGAATGGATTAGTTTTTATAGTATTTTTGGATTCTACGAAAAGTTCTAGACTTATTTTGTACAACATATCCTATGCGGTTTTACAGTCGTTTTGAATTATTTTAATTTAAAATGTATTTCACACAGCTTGCAAACAAGTCACCGTGACTTTATGATTTTATTTTTATGCAAAAAGAGTTATTTCATTAATAAGAGATACAAAATGGTACAATGAGGTATGTCAGGGCGACTCAAAGGAGATAGGAAGAAAGTATGGAAAAGGATCAAAGGATTCCATCCAGGATCATAATCAGAAGAGTAGAAGAAAAGCGAATTCTAGGCAATGAAAGAGAAGGACACGAAATAAAGAAAGGGACTTAGTGACTTTATTACACTTCTAAGACAATCCAAGACGTTTAATTCTCGATTGTGTGTCCCATTTAATATATAGAAGAAATAAAATGTTCAAGAACATTAAAGCACCTTAAAGTATATACCGATCAAAGAGAAAGGAATTTTACTTTTGTCCAAATATTGACGAAAGAATGCGTCATTTAGTTCATGCTATGGTTTGGATAGAGGAATAAAATTTCTTTACTACGGGAATGTTTAATGGACGAAGTGTTCACGTTTGATCATACTAGAATTTATTTTCCGTCGAAGAGATTGTTGTTCAAAGTCGTAATTCAATCAACGTTTGGTGTGTAACATTACACTATAAACATAATAGAAATAATGCTATAAAATTCTAGGACCATTCTAGTATTAACGAAGAAATATTCGGCGAATTTACTCTTTAACAACGTAGGTGTATTATAATATAGAAACAGGACGGAACGTTTCTACATAACATAAGTGAGGTTAACAATTATTATATATATTATATTACAGTTATATAGAGGAAGCAAAATGAAAATATTGAAGAAATTCAAAGGTAGGCGCAAAATCAGAGTGAAAGGCAGAGAAGAACGTATGAAAAGTGCGCTATTGAAAATGTGTTTTAGCATATATTTGGCAATGTCAACATTTTATCTACTCATATTGTTATTGATTATCACTTGCTATTGCTTCTAAATATTATTAACTAGGTAACAAAAATAAAATTTTATTGTCTAATGGACTATATCATTTTGCAAAAATATAAAATTATAAATTTATGGTAACTAAAATATTAATTCTTGATTTAAATACCTAAAATTAAAAAGAGAGAATATATCTTGTTTACAAGCTGAACTCACATATCTAAAAATAAGTAAATTTGAAATTCAAATATTTCAAAAATGACTGTACAGTATGTTAAACAAAATAAATTTAGAACCGGACGTAGAATCCAAAAATGCGATGAAAACCATACATAACATGCAATTAAAAATAAATAGGAAAAACGATTATGGTAAAACAAAATGGCAACCTAATTAAATGTTTGTTCTTTCTGTTTCTCCTTTTAAATAAATAATAAACGTCATGACTATTTTTTTATAGATTGTGAAAAAAATACAAAAAAATAATACAAATATTAAAATAAAAATAAATTAACAACAAATAAAAACAAAATTTTAAAAATTATATATCGAAGTATCAATGCAATGGTTTTAATTAAGTAGGTATGGTAAATGATGAATTTTAGCATGTATTTATGTATGTATGTTAGATCTGGATAAATGAGTTGTGGAGATAAAACATGCATATTTGCTTCAATTTGAATGATTGTTAGATATGTAAATAAAACAGATGTATTTTCATAAATTCCTATTTGCACATGCGCAATGTAGCTATCGCAGAGAACGGTGTCTTTTGGATTGACAAATACAATATAAACAATGTAGCACAAACGGTAGAAAATATACACAAAATGAATATGATGAAAAATTAATTTGAAAAATTCGGTAAATTCTGCCTTTATGGGAACATCCCTCCAAACCAAAATTTATTTGGCAATAAATGTATAGATATTGTATGAATTGTAATAATACGAGAGTTACATTATTTTGTAAGTCCTGGAAACAAAAATTGGTAAAGCCGCTTTAACATAATTAAATTTTAGCTTTATCAAGAAAAAAAAAGTGACATGTACTAATATTTATATGTATGTCTAAGGTTATTACCAAATAACTATATGTATATAAAAATTGTGTTATATGTGTTTGGTGGAATTCGATACCAAAAAAGTTCTAGGTAAAATTTTACATTTTCTTTCATCTTTATAAAGAAAAAAGTTATACGTCTCACGTATAACGATTTTACTCCATTATGATTTAGTTAAAATAAACATTCAAAAACGTAAAATATGTGCTATTGACCTAGTAGACAATATGGTAATATTCAAACGCGAATATCTCGGAAACTGTAAAAGAAAAATATATAATATTATGTACGTTTGAAATCAATAGAAGGGGATATATCGATCTGTGCTAAAATTGCATGGAATTATGCACGAAATTTTGGCTTCCGATGTCGTTTACGGTTAAACCAGAAGTGAAATTTAAAAACCAAATACACAAAAATACTTCATATAACCTCAACGCCAATATAATCAAATTATATATTATATATTTTTAAAATCAGTAGAGAATTGCCTACGCCTGCTATACAGCATAGTGTATAAGTTAATAGGTTTAGAACTTCGTTTTGATTAAAATAATATTTAGTGTTGTTTCTTGATTTGGTTATTCAGGTTTTTGTAGGAATAAGTTTGTTTTTATTAAAACGTATGCTTACTCCTAGATATTTTATTTCAAGCTAGCTTGTATCAAATTTCAACCCCAAAGATTAACAGCCAAATTCAATACTCCTCTTTTAACTAAAAGATCTCTTCTAATATTTAGTGATTGGAAACGCCGCGTCTCGTTTCCACGAGTCGAGGGTTACCTCACGAAATAATATAGTTTCGGCGAGCATTGATATCTCCGGACCGATTCAACGCATCCCATTAAAATGAGTTATCTACTGCGTAAGCTATAATGGATCTTTGCCCGAGGCAATAAAAAGTTCCGGCATCGTCTAGTTCGATGCTGATGTACGTAACTTTGATTTGATGTATAAACAAATTAACCTGCGTGGTAAAAATCAATACTTTTGATTGATCTTATATTGTAGTTCTATTTTTCTTTTCTATAGCCTTGTTTTGCAGTATTTACAAATGTTTAATATATTTCTCAAATAATCCATATCATACAACTCAAAATACTACAAGGGAGAGTGGATCAATGAGAAATAAGCCTTTCTCAGCAGATGCTACGAAACAGTATATTTTAACCGAGCCAGAATACCCACAGGTCCCGCTATATTTTTTCTTATGCTCTCTCTCAATGTACCTATTCCATCTCATGTGATCAATTAATCCTAAACATTTTATTTTGGATGTATAGAACCCGGTATTAAAATATATTTATAAATTCATTTCTTATTACCTACCCACATACGTGCAAAATACGTTTTTTACGTTTGCCATCTTGACAAAAACGTTTTTTAAAAAATCACAAAATTTCAATAATCATTCAATTCATATGAGGCTTTACAGGAAATTTTATGTTGAATAAGAATTTGCTATTATTTTTGTTTAAATAAGAAATTGACAGAATTACTGTTAAAAAAATTGAAATCGCAAGAAAACTTTTATTTAAGTTATTCAGCAAGGTGTATAGCAGAAAGATAATCCTTTTTTAGTTTTGATAGTCACTTCTATTGGTTTAAATACTATAGATTTAAAAAAGTTTTTTCAATATATAAAATCGTGTTTACTCATAAGAGGAATTCGTTACAATTCTTATTAATGTATGTTATAATGTTTTAATTATATAACATGGGCTAAAATTGTTTTTATTGCTTGTGCAATCCTTTTCACAACTACTGAACATCTGTGGCATGTATATTTCGTGCTGATACATGCTTCGTTACTTGTAGTTTCATAGGCACAGTGTATCATAATTACGAGTTTGTCTGTCGCTGGGTGTATGTCTGTTAAAATAATTTAAAACTCAGTGTCCAGATCTCATGGGGTAAAGATTCCTGAATTCCAAGAACCATGATTTCTTAACTCATATATTCCTTCCTAAATAAACGCGATTTGATTTGATTACGAAAAGGTTTTTTTGGTTTAGGGTTTTTAAGAAATTTAAGTTAATAAAAGTGGGTGTTTTCAAAATTAACAGATTTTCTGTCTTGCCATACACCTAATACCTTGCTGAATAACTCACATGGAAGTTTTTTGCGGTTTAATTTACTAGGTTAAAAATACTAGTAAATTCTTATTCAGCATGGAATTATCTGTAATTGAGTACCTCGACCGTAAAAACGACAGGAGAGTCCCAGAGCATATATTCTGGAACAGAAGCATAATATATCTTCAATTTACAAGAGGAATCATGTAGAAATTATTTTCACCTCTTATACTTAAAATATTTCTACTATACCAATATTATTACGTACAAATTGCCAATAACTAAAATATGTTTAGCTTCAAAATATAATGAAACAAACAAGCCTGTTTTGCGGAAAAGTTTATTTTGGAACGAAAGTGCACAAGATACACAAAGGATTAGTAAATCTTCTACAGATGAAGAGATAGGGGAAGGGGATTATACAAGGAAAATTGGTGTGTTCGGCAATAACGAAAATGACCACGTAACAACTCAAGAAGGTAAGTTGATAAATATTAATTGAAACTTCAGTAGTTTTCGGGAACAGTATCTGACATTTGACGAAATACATAAAATATTTAGGTTACGTCTAACCAGTCATATACTTTAGATAATGAGAAAAAATCTAATAAAACCAAACTCCGATTCTCAACATACACCACTACGGATCATATGCTATGCACAGACTCGGATATCGGATTTATATCAGATCCGGGAATCACGCAAAGCCCAAAAAGAGTATCAATGGTAAGTATTTTAAATTAAGATATATCTATGAATGTATTTATTTATCCTAAAGCAAATGAAATGTTTTTTATAGGTATTCGCTTTATACCAAGATTATAGGAAATTATATTACATACATTAAAAAATCTAAACTAGATAAAGAAAGATTAACTATTTAAATTATAATTTGACATTTAACATCCTTTCAAATTTAAAAAAAGATAGGAGTGGCTAATTTAGGACAAACTATTGAATTAAAAAGTAAAAATAATAAAACTTACATAAAACAAAACACAACCTTTGAAAAATTGAAATATTTTCTTAAAAGCTTGAGGCGTGAGACGGCATCGTACTTGAAATAAAGCATAAACATAATCACAGAACTTTTAACGTCATGACATTTGCAATAAAGCCTCAAGCTTTTAAGAAAACTTTCAAATGTTTAAAAGTTTTGTCTGAGTTTAATTGTTTTTCGCTTTTAATTTCAATCGTTTATAAGTAAAAGTTTTTTTTTAATTTATTTTATTTCTTTATTAACATAGATTGAAATTTTAGTTGGTTAAATAAGACATATTTTTGATTTTTTTTACTAACAGCGTTGCCACAACTTCTTTTATTTTCGAATTTCGACTGTTAACTTTTATTTTAAATGGGACAACCTATATTTTTTGCTTATTTTAATTTAATATGACACTGTAGATTCAACCATGTGTCAAAACAAAACCTTCATATATCGTGTGTGTCTAGATATTGCTTGAGCTTAAATCCATGTCAAGGCTTTATATGCCGATTTTTTAAAAAATTGCATATTGTATGAAATCAAGTTGCTCACAAAAAATATATATTATTGGCTAACCCATTAAAAAAAATTGAGTAATTCGTTAGGTGATATTTAACAGGATATTCAGTGAATAAGGGATGAAAAATCTTATTTTTTTCAGGCTTCTTGGACGTAAGTTAATCATTTTTACCAAATCATATCAATTTAGATTTTAAAATAAACATTTCAAAAAAATAGCTTTGAATGTTAGACTGAATTAAATAACATATGATTGTACTTGGAATGTCCCAGCGAATCAAAATATGCAAACATATATTTAAAAATAATAATTAGTAGTAGAAATTTTTAATTTAAAAAGGTATGGCAACGCTGTCATGGTATAAAAATCTAAAATTAAGTCTTATATAAATAACTAAAATTTAATTTTAATATATTGGCTAAGAAAGAAATTATAGGGGTGAACCACTTTTTTTGTGGCACCCGTAATTGCCCTGAAGAAGAAGGCAAGGTATACTTCTGTACTTAACCCGATACTCAATATAATATTTAAATATATTATAAAAATTATATTATGAGAGATCAATAATTTAAAATAATCTTAAGTATTAATAAAAGAAATATAGTACAGGGTGGTCCATAAGGAAATCCGGAGCTTAAACAATTACACCCGTATTCACTAAAGAGGTTTAAATTTAGACCAGGTCTAACTTGACAGTTATAGGTTTAAGATGACATTCATAACAATCGAACAATTAATTTTTGTAAATGTCACAATTACAAAACGACAGTGACATAAGCGAAACATAACTGGCGAACTAAGAGATTTAAGTACCATGGCAACTAGACCTGGTCTATCTCTTAAACCTTTTTAGTGAATACTTAATTTAATATCTAGTGCTTTAAAGAAAAACGGTTACACAAAGCATGTCATAGATAAAGCCATTAATAAACACAGTTCCCGAACAAACAGCAAAGATTATGAACCCGGAAGACAACAAAGGTACCACAGACCCTATTGGCAGGATCGGCACAATACACAAACAATTCATACGCCACAAACAACCATAGGTAAACTACTTCGAAATCCAAAAGATAAAATAAAATTGTAAAACCACGGAGTATACAGCATCTCGTGCCAGGACTGTGAAAAGTTGTATGTTGGGCAAACAAACAGACGAAGATCAGCAAGAGTAGAAGAACATAAACTCAGCATCAGAAATAAACAAACAACTTCTGCTATATTTTTACATCATCTGGAAACAGGCCACAAAATAAACTTCGACGGGCGTAAGGAGATTGATTGCCAATATAGAGCACTATAGGACCAGAATAATCCAAGAAGCCATAGAAATAAAAAAACAAGGTGATTTAAATAAAAGGGACGAATCATCAAAGTTACCAACAGTATGGAAATCAACCATATACAAACTAAAAACCACAGAAAATCAAGCGGCATTAGTCTAACAACAACGTCCCGAAAATATAAACAATGACACACGACCGTTTAGATATAACCTTCAGCAGAAGGTGGAGTTATAAAAGGAAGCTCCACTGTCACTAACACTTTCAATATTCAATCGGACTTGGCGAAACGTCGGCAAAATTGTTCTTTTCAGAACGATGGTGAATGTACACCCGGAATGAAAATCATCATATTTTTCCATCCATATATATATATATATATATATATATATATATATATATATATATATATATATATATATATATATATATATATATATATATATATAATGCAATCTGACTGTGTGTGACATATTCAAGATACCTAATATAAATATTATATTATTATATATATTAAAAATATTTAAAAATACAATAAATTCATAAATAAAAACTCAAATACATTTAAGATATTTTTATAATGTATTTGAATACATATTACTACAATAAAGATACTTTATTGTGTCAATTGTCACAATATATTATTTAAATCTAAATTTTTTAAGCAAGAAATTTTACCAAATTATTATTTAGCCATAACTATTATTATTAAACGAACTAGGCCATCTAGTTAAAAACTTAGTTGAAAAAATATCTTTTCTTAATCCTCTTTTTGTACGAGGACCACGATCAGTTTCTGCCAAATGTAAATCGCACGCTATTATTGTTCTCCATTTTTGTTTACTAGAACTGGATTTTGCACTTATTTGCATTTATTAAAAAGGTCCAAATCATTTTTATGGAATAGTTTGTTATCTACTAAAAATATCCGTGCAGCCTGTGTCTTTCGCGGTAGCACTTCATAGTAATAACAGTAAGGTATTTTTACACCCCAACTAATACGCTATACACTATAATAGACAACAGAAAACTCAACAAACTGATTTTAATAATGATATATTTCAAATTCGGTCTGCCGTTCGCCAATCCTATTCTTCGTTCTGTCAATCACGAATGGCGAAATTCGAAAGTAAGCAGTGCGCTACCTGTGAACAAGTACCGAACTACAACTGGTCGAGGGAAATCATATTTCAATTGTTCACTTTCTTTTCTATTCTTGAGTGTCATACGGTCAATAATAAAGTTGTCAAAGTCAAAACTGCAACAATTAAAAAGCACGGTTACCATGACATCGAGTAAATATGCGCACCTGACAGTGTTGAATTTTATTTTATGAAAATACTCTTCTGTAAGGATAATAAATAAAACTTATTTGGGCCGTCGTAGATTAAATCTTGAATGATACACTTTTGATATGAACTTTGTTAATGAAACGCGTATGCGTTTATTCACCCAGGTTATAATATTCAGATCAAACCATGGTGGCAAGAAAAAAAGGTGTGCCTACGCGCAAGTTTTGATGGCGTATATTGTGAGGTGAAACCATCTTCCTTCATAATTACGGTGAAAACAGAGACAGAAATACGTACCTATCGCTTAAAGAGCTATTAATTATAAAATCATAGTAACCTTGTTTATCAGTTTTGTTTTTTTGCGGTTATGAGCGTTATTTTTGACAGGTAAAGGTTAAATCTATTTCTGTGATTTTTTTTCATACGTATTTGTGTGTTATCGTCGTCGAATTTTGGACCTATGATAGTGGTAGGTCGTTAAATTGTTTATTGGAATAAACTTATATATCGTTTGAAGCGCAGGTATGTATTATTTAGTTTTCTGGTGATACATACATAATGAGAAAATTAGTTAGTTCATTAGGATTAGCATAAGTTATTTGAAAAAAATCTTAAAAAACTAGATGATATATGTAAAAGAACTCAAGATAGTATGTAGAAATACTTTTATTTGGACTAGTTCAAGCTATATATTTTAAACTGAAGTATTTTAAAAAACATGTTTGCTGAATATGTTACTTAATATGCATAAGTACTTGAGTAATTATTTTGACAAAAACATAAACCAGACCCCTGAAGCCTTACATAACACAACTGATAGTAAATTAAACACATTTTTTACTATTATGTAGATTATAATTTATAATCTTATTTAAGCATAGATATCTGTTTCCTTAAAAAACTAGATGATATATGTAATTAAACAAATCACAAATAGTCATTAAATTGATGTAAAAGAACTCAAGATAGTATGTAGAAATACTTTTATTTGGACTAGTTCAAGCTATATATTTTAAACTGAAGTATTTTAAAAAACATGTTTGCTGAATATGTTACTTAATATGCATAAGTACTTGAGTAATTATTTTGACAAAAACATAAACCAGACCCCTGAAGCCTTACATAACACAACTGATAGTAAATTAAACACATTTTTTACTATTATGTAGATTATAATTTATAATCTTATTTAAGCATAGATATCTGTTTCAATAGTTTTTTTATGTACCTAACTCGATAATTTTGTTTTAGCTGATACATAAGAATTCTGACTAATGAATGCACTACGGATAACAAACAACATACATGTCATGATCATGATGTCTATTACCAAAAGGGAGATAATAAAACTAAAAATGTTTAACAATTACCTACCCCCAAGTCTACACGTTATTTAGAAGGAACTTCTAGGCAGAAATAAGTAAAACAAAAAACCTCCAATTATCATAACAAGTATATTTAAGAGTTCTACTTTAAGTATTCTTTGTGAACTTAATGAACTTTTAGCACTGACTGCACAAACCTAATATGGTTTAAAAATATATCTAATGTGAAAATGTATATATATTCTTGTAACTAAGTATCAAAACTAAATTAGATTCGGTACTGGCATTGGAAAATTCATATCAATATTATGTCTCTGCCAATTGTGTGTTAAGTACTATTAACTAAAACTGTATTATTCAATTTACATAAACAGTGTGTGGTATGCATTTAATAATAAAGATTAAGAAAATGTTTTTAGTTGTACATCTGACAATATAGGAGTATCAGTTTTTTTTCTGGTTCGTACTATTGTAGCCTAACTCAAGGCCTCCATCTGTATATATCATTCTAGGAAGTTTATCAGCCACTCGTTAAGTCTATTATAGATAAAG
This sequence comes from Kuschelorhynchus macadamiae, assembly GCA_030620095.1. Classification (NCBI taxonomy): domain Eukaryota; kingdom Metazoa; phylum Arthropoda; class Insecta; order Coleoptera; family Curculionidae; genus Kuschelorhynchus; species Kuschelorhynchus macadamiae. The sequence continues at coordinate 2,664,660 of JAUTXW010001262.1, read as the reverse complement.
AAAATTAGTAAAAATAGGCCTATTATAAAATATGCATACTTTCCATAAGCATTTAGTTGAACTTTATTCCAGATTTATGTAAAATTCTGTAAAAAACATTTACACAGTAGAATATACCTAAACTTTGGCAGCAAAATGGTATTTTTTTAAGTAAAAGTGTACATTTTTAATTAACAGTTCAGCGACAGAATATCATTATTAGACACACTGCTGGACAATGCTGATATGTTTCAAGTCGCACAAAAGCTTGTTTACTACACTGCTACGGTGTATCTGTGTTGTATTTTAGTGCTTAAAGATATCTTATTATAACGATTAGTTTTCCCAACCTTTTAGACTAAGATTTAGGTAAGACTAAAACATTTTTTATTAGACAAACCTAAATTTATTTAAAGAATTATTTTTGCTAGTTTTATAGGAACTATGGCAATTACCTCATTAAAGTAAATGTTAAAAATAAATGAAAATAGGTATGTTAAATTCATTTTACTTTTACAAATTATCAACAAAAGATTGCATACAGCACTGTTTTTTTTCGTTTGACACTTTAAGAAACTCATTACTTTTCAGTTCAACTAATGAAAATTGATGTGAGGTTTAATCATTTTCTGGAGTTGAAATTAGTTTTGAGTAGTTAACTCTACGCTGTACAAAAATACATCTAATTTAAAAAGTATATAACTAAGTGTTGAAAACATTTTTTAAAAGTGAAAATCACGTCAACTTAAGAATTACCTACCTACTTATCAAATGATAATGAACATAACCTTTCCAAGTCTGTTAAAGCTGCAGACTTTGGCCTCATTACCTTAAATAATATGTGACAAAATTCCAGATGTTTAAAGCCCACTTTCGAAGGATACTTAAGGCTGGTTATGGATAGCCATTTCTTTTTAAATACTGATATGCTTTCAAGCTTACACTTTGAAATAAAATTGCAGATGCAGTATCTGCTGAATCCCAAAAGGAAAACTTTTGATGGTTTTTACTTTGTATTTTCCATACACTAGTAAGATTGACGGTGGAGTGGTATAAATGTTAATACTTAAAGGAATTTTTAATTCATTAATTAATTAAATTAAGGTTGACAGCTTTTAAAAATATCAATCAGGGATATCTAAAAAAGAATGAAAACCAACCGACGACAAACAAAAAATAAATACAGCTTAAATAATCAAATGGAAAGAAAATGTTAATGAAATGATTATAAATAAAACAGATTAAAAACAGAATGTTAAAATATATTTTTTTTGTAACTTTTTAGCTGTTTTTTACAGAACTAAAGACTTGGAAGTTAATAGACTCTAACAACTTCAAACGGAGAAGTGTTTAAAATACGATTTACTACAGCAAAATTCCCTTAATCTGATCCAACAAAAGATCACCCCTTTTGTTCAGGGTAAGGTTATTAGTAATCTTTTATTTCGGATGTGATACACAAGTATTTGAATCCCTTAGAAAAATGTTTAGACAAATTAAGGAAAAATGTATGTTACTATTTACACACATTTTAGTTGAATTTTTATCTGATTTAGTCTATTCAAATTTTCTGTTATCAGGTAAGCCTGCCAAAATCCTTTCAGCCTCAACTTATCAAGTATTGGTTTTTAGACAAGGCTGGAGCATCATTAATTTTTCTTTTTACTTTCAAAATGCTTAGCTTAGCATATAAGCGCTAAAAATCATGTTTAATCAAACATTTACCGTTATTTAAGTTAATTTTGTTATATTTCCTACCGGCAAGCATGAAACCTCTGTATTGTAGGAATCAGGGTTTTTAGGAAATCTATGATGATGAGACCTTATATTACTTTTGTCCTTCGTTTTATTGTGGTTGAAGCAATCAGTAACCGCACAAGACATATTGTTCTTGATTCTTAATACCCAAATGAATCTAACAATTCTTTTCCTTCCAAAGTAAAATTTATTTTGGACAAAAAAAAATAAAAATTGTTGTCAAACTAGTAATCTAACCTACAATTTTTATTGACGTTTATTTCCAGGGCCTACTACATTTTTTTCGAAAGCTACCTCACATCCGACGTAGCTGCTCTTCTTCCCACCATGGATCAAACTAGTATCATTAATATCTATAGTAAACCGATATAATTTTGAAACTATAGCTGCCGTCGAATTTCGACGGGGTCGCACGTATAATATAACAAATTATTATATTAAATTTCCCCAAATAAAATATAAACTATTATATATGAAAAATGATAAAAATAATTTTGTAATTTTCTAGTTACCAGGTCAAGTATCAAGTTTGGATGACAGTAAGACAAAGGTATATTATTGCACAAAGAAAAATGTAAGTGTTTCGGCTAGTGAAAGGTGTACCCGAGGATCAGCCACTTCATTAGGACCTGTAATTGAACGAGTACGACCTAGAAGCAACATAGAAGGATTAGCTGGTCCCCGAAGTAAGCAACAAACAAATAGATAATTCACGGTAATTAAAATCTAATATTTATACATTGTTATCAAATTAGTAATTCGAAATGTGTCTACGACTGTGAGGGCTGTAAGAACTCTAAGTAGAGTTGTCGAGGCTGACGATGAATCCAGGTCTGTTTCGCAATCAGATGTTACCAAGGAAAGTGACAGATTTCCCAGTCAGTGTACTATAACAATAAATAAGGTAAATTATTTTAAAAGAAGTTCTATCCGAACCATATTCATAACTGAAGCTAACGTCAGTAGCGGATTTCTTACTTATTTATGAACTACATAATATTTCCAATTACCATAGAGTGGCTTATTTAAAAGATCTGCTGACTTTTAAATCTTTTGTTCCTTTCTGCGACAAAATATAGAAATGGTTTTTAAAAATTTCCTCCGTATTTGAAGTTTTGGTAAAGCATATGCCTATTTTTATTTTAAAAGATGATAAACATTCAGAATTTCCAATTCTAAAATATTCCAAATACCGATATGGGGTGTAAAAAAACATATTTTTTCATGCTGTACCAAATGACCTCTGAGTTCCGCTGTGTTAGATTTCTGTTAAAGCTATAGAGTTTGTAATAATTTTTCGTACTATTGTGTAGTTCATAATTATTATAGTCTGTGTAGGTAATTAGCTGATACTAATAATAATGATAATTATGTAGAAAAAAGAATGTACGGCCCCGAAGGTCCAGCTGTTTATTATACTACCTTTCCATTTTTCTTAATACTTTTTTTTATTTTTAGTGAATACAAAAATGTTCGTTTAGAGATACTGAAAAGATGTCATCGAAGAATCTGTCGGCCAGCAAAATTGTATGAAGTTATTTAAAATGGATGGGGAGTAACATAATATAGATTATAGTATACATTTTCCTCAGACAATTTTATTGGCACTAAATATTAAAACTATAAAAATACTTTTATACATACATTTTTGTTCCAAAATTTTTACTAAAGAAGTTAATTTTTTTATTTTATTTTTATTTAACTACGCACTATATTATAGGGAAAACGAAGTTAAATAAAATCGTGTATAACTTAACTAAAAACAAACTTTCAAAATTAATGTATTAACTATATTTTATATACTGAATTTTAGAATTTACAACCCACCACAAATTAGAAAAACATTTTTTTATAGTATAAAATAATTCTGAAAATAAAAATAAAATTACTGGTGGACATAACCAATCTAAACTATTTTTTACCCTTACAGAGGAACAATTAATAAATTGTCCTTAATACTTCAGACTCATCACATGGAATAAAAAACATGTCAACTTTTAAAAGCAACTCTGAACGAATGTAGAGACCAGCAACATATAAATTACGTTTATAAAAAAATATAAATCCAATAGCTATTTTAGCAATATAAAAATATGGTTATGCTAATTGAAAAATAGAGTGCGTAAACTATATATGCGCACCACCTTAAGGATTATGAAGTCTTTCTACTTACTATGGTAGATCTATTTTGATTATTGACCACAGTAGAATTGTTGAAGACATGCTATCCATAAAAAATAAATTAAGTCGAAGTCAAAGTAAAAAGATACACTTATTATAAGCAATATCACTAACATTGACCAAAGCATACCTGATAATGTTACGCTACCTAAATATATAGTGTGCCAGATATGTACGAGTTTGATCCTAATTGGAAAATTTACCGGCATCGGACTTGCTACATAAGTACGGTCAAAGAAGTTCAGGGTATCCCATTTTCGGCACTTTTGCGATGTATCTCCCTAATTTTTAAAGATACAGATAAGATGGCGTCAGCAGAAATTTCATAGCTCTTATGGTTTTTGATCCCAGCTATCATATAACTTAACAAGAAGGCTATATGGCTTTTTCCGTAGAATTCAGTGCAGCTTTCACAATAAGTATACGGGGTCAGGTCAAAAAGTTATCGGACCTTACTTTATTTTTTTAAATGTGACACTCTGCAGATTATTCCTTATATTTATTACAAATAATGTGGGCTTTCCACAAATACATACATGAATGAAGTTCCTTTGAACATTCGAGATTTTCTAAAATATTATTTTGTGTCCAATTAGTATAATAGGCTATGTCTAAAACGTATTAAGACAAAATTAATGTAAGTAATTATTATACTAAATATGTAATACTTTCAAACTTAATTTATTAGATCATTTTTAATTCTAAACTCTTAATTATTTATTACATTTTAATTTAATTATAATAAAATTATTGAATTTTACTCAAAACAAAACAATAATTACCTATCTTACTTTTAATTTAGGAAAAACAAAAGAGAAACACAATTTTGAAAAAGCAACCAGTTTTCAAAGATGGTTTTTAAAATGACGGCTATTTTTCCGTATGCAAAATTGGCACAATTTCGTTATTCTTCTAACGGCGTTCAAAATAATCACAGGCCTTTACAAGTTTCGGAGATAAATCGATTGCCGCACGAAGCTCCATTATAGACCGATATCGTGTTTATATATTTTATTTTACATGAAACCCTAAAAAATCTAGAATCCAAAGATCCGGAAATCTAGGGTCCATCTTACAGGTCCGTGGATACCAAGCCATCTTTGAGGAAAGTTATGGTTTAAAAATGCCCTTGAGAGCGCAAAGTTGTGGCTTGAAGCACCGACACCGTTGAAGATAAACGACATTATAAAGTACCAATGGAACATTTTCCATCAGTTGTGAAATAATTTCCTACAGGATTTTTAGGCACTGACACGTTGTGAGACCTCCTTCAATAATTTTATAGACTGTGCTTCTTCCAAAAATGAAACACGAGATCCCAACCCCAAAGCATTAAATGGTGATTTTCTGCAAACCAGTTTCTTATATTACGGCGATTGAAAATGCCCGCACTTGAAAAATAAGATTCATCGGACCAGATAACAAGCCAAAAGATTCATCAGTATGGATTTGTTGTAAATATCATTGGCAAAACAACATTCGACGTTCGGCATCGCCGGGGTGTAAATGTTGAACAATGTGGAATTTATATAGGTGATACTTATATTTTTGCAAAATTCTTTGAGCATCAGACTTGGATACACCAGTTGCTTCCTCTATTTGCTACAAGAAGATGAAGGCGTCGCTTCTACATAACCCAATAGGTTTATTTCTCTTTTTTCTCTCTGAACAAAAAGGACTCCTAAGATATTTTCCTAACCAACAAACAAACAAACAAAAGTATGCCTTATTGTCGCAGGAAAATTGTTACAATTTTATGGACAAAGCGAAATTTACCTTAAAAAAAACAACGAAAAAACGAAATATTAATCGAAAAAAAATCATATTTTTTATCATAAGTCAATGCAAATACATAAATTGTAAAAGGAAATAAACAATACATATGCGAGGTGAATAATTTCGATAACAAGCAAAATAAGTGAAGTTAAACAAGAAGTGTACCGAACTAATATAGTAATTAACGTGTATTAGAAAAAAAAAAAGAAAATGTATAACTTTAATTTAATATGTAACAAAAATAATTAATGTTAAAGGATTATCAGATAGTTCATTACTTATAAAATATTTTCAAATGCTATGCAGCAACATCACACCGAAAAATATTTAAGTAAATAAGCAAATAAAAACATTTTAATGAGACTTATTCATTATAAAAATCATTAATGCAGTAAAAAGATTTCTCAACGAGGTACGCATTGGTTTTTTTTCGAAAGAGTACAAACACAGGGATTGTTTTTAAATGTTCTGGAAGATGATTGTAACGTTTTATGGCGTTGTAAATAATTGATTTTTTTATTATTTCTGTGGAAGGAATGGAAAGGTATATGTCATGCTTAGAGTTTGTGGTAGGATATACGTGTTGTGGCCTTTCCAGAAATGTGTTTATATGTTTTCTCATCAAACAGACAGTTTCTAAAATAAATAATGCAGGAAGTGTTAATATTTCATTTTTTTTGAAATTACATTGGCAGTGCGCTCTATTATTTAGACCAAACAAATAGCGAATTGCTCTCTTTTGAAGCCTAAAAATACTAAAAAATTACTCGGTGGTACAGCAGCCCCAAAATGCAAGGTCATAGCGGAGATGGGATTCGAATAGAGAGAAATAAGTAAGTCTGGCGGAAAACACGCCCAGTTCTTTGAAACTGATCGAATGACAAAGCAAGAGATTTTTAGTTAGTGTCAATATGCTTAGACCATTTTAGGTTGTTATTTATATCCCCAGGAATTTAACCGACTCAAGGTATTTAATATTGCTGTTAAATAGCTGAAGTGATTGTAAAGTCCCCTTATAAGATAAAGCCACCGTTTTATCTAGATTGAAGCAAGGCAGATTGGAATCGGACCAAGCCTAAATCATAACAAGGTCGTTAGAAATATTAGAATGTAAAGACGTTGTATCAAAATCACTCCATGTTATGCTTGTATAGTCAGCAAAGAGAGAGATATTGCCATTAGTTTTTAGGTTGGTGATATCATTAATGTATAACAAGAAAAGAATAGGTCCCAAGACCGAACCTTGAGGGACTCCACTTGTATTCAATTTACAATCAGAATTAGAATTATTTGCCCTTACAAATTGTTGCCTAGTCCCGAGATAAAGATTTAAACCAATTTAAAGAAGTGACACGGATTCCATAAAAAATCAGCTTTCTTAACAAAATTTCATGACTAACACAGTCAAAGGCTTTTGCACAGGCACAAAAAACTGAGGCGGTGAGGTGATTGTTATTGAGGGATAAGTAGACGTCGTTAAGCAACGAGAACATGGCGTCCCTGGAACACTTGTTGAGTAAAAATCCCCACTGATCCGGGGATATTATCTGATGTTTAAAGAAAAATGGCATAAGACGATTCTTTAGTAACCTTTCAATGATTTTGGATAACACTGGTAGTAGAGCAAATTGGCGATAAATACAAGAGTTAGTTTTTTTCGCCCCCTCTACGAAGAGGAATAATTATAGCTGTTTTAAGGCATTCAGGGAATATACCTTTTATAAAAGATTAATTTATTAGTGTTGTAAGGGCCTCTATGACTGGAAGCGGCAGGTTCAGAAATATTTTAATTGATAGGCCATCAGTGCTACTAAAAGATATACTTGTGATGTTATTCGTTTCTTTCAATAGTTCCATGCTGCTAACAGGGCTTAAGAAAAGGCTATCAGCAACATTTTTTGATGTAGGGAGACATGAAAGAGAGTTCAAACTTGGTAAGATACCAGAGGTAACATTTTTGCCTACAATAATATAATAATTATTTAAGTCATTTGGCCTTAGCAAGATCTGAGTCACAGGGTTTGATTTGATTCTGAAGTCATTGATAATGGACCAGGTTTCCTTTTTTAGACTTTGTTACGTTTTTTCGATAGTATATTTTTTCCTGACTTGATTAGTTTAATGTAGATCCTCCTATAATTAGAGATATAGTCGAGAATAAGAACGGAGTCGGTCAGTTTTTTATTATATAAGAGAGAACGCATATTTTTAGCAGAAATGCGTATTCCTTTTGTGGTCCATTATTTATGACGCTTACGTTTGATAGTCTTAAGCGGGAAGGCCTTATTAAAAACACTTAACATTTTATTTAAGAAAGCTGTAAAATTTGAGCTATCAGTTTCAAATTCGAAATTTCAGTCGGTGTTTAAGCAAATATTATGAAATCCCGAAAGATTGGCGGCCGAGAAAATTCTGCCCTTATGGCAAGTTCTCTGTAAGGGCCTAAGAGGAATACTAAATTTGGAAAATATTGCTTCGCGATCGGAAAGACCTGTGCTACAAACTTGAGATTGAACCTCTGATGGAGAAAAATCAGACGCCACGCAATCAATGATAGAAGAAAAGTTTTTTGAAATTCTAGTTGGAGACGATACATGCATTGCAAGACCGAAAAAGTCGAATATAGAAATTAGATATTTCTGGATAGCACAAACAGTAGCATAGTCAATACTAAGGTCCCGCATAGATTTTTCTGCCTTTTACTGGTAGACTATCTAGGAAACTTAGCAGGTAATTAAAGAAGGATTGTACATCAGAATTTGGTGGTCTATAAGTACAGATTACATAGAGATCAAAGTTTTGATTATATACTATACAAAACTCAAAAAGTTAGCTGCTAACAAATGGTCATATTTAGTGACCGAGACGAAATCCTCATTTAGAGAAAGAATCAGTGTTCCGCCATGAGCTGAATTATTTCTGTCATATCTAGCTATTGTGAAATATATCTCCACATAAAAGGGTTCGTTTAGATTCAGCCAATGCTCAGTAATAGCAACAAGTTGAAGAAACTCCAATTCTTCTAGAAATAGGTACATCTCGTCAGTTTTATTTCTCAGATAAGCGATATTAATTAGAACCATACTACTAAGACCCGTAACAACAGGGGGTTTTGAGGAATCTAGTTCCTCAGGACACGTCAAGTTATCTAAATTTTTTTTTTCGGGGAATTGCTGGAAAAGAAGTTTTTGTGGCATTCCCTGGTCCTTTAAAGATGGTTCGTTCTCTACAAAGTTACATAGGATCTGTAGGCAGCGAGGTCGGCTTCTAGTCTGCTGTACTGAATCCATAAGCATCATGGAAGTTGTAGTAACTATTATGCAGGGTTTTATCATCTATAGGAATGCCTTCAGAATCCAAAAACAGCCTGGTGCTAGTATTTGTAAATCCTTCAAAGTGAACTGACGCATGTCGATCATGTAGAAATGCGAGATATAACTTGACGGCCTTTAAAATGGCCAGCTCTCTTAGTTCTGACATGGCGAAACGGTTATCAGAACTTTTTTCGGCCAACGTAAGCTACACTGTTGGGGAGTCACTGGATCAAAAGCGGGTTCTTGGACATGATGGGCCTTCTTAGAAAGACGTAGCAGTTGTCGCTCAAAAAGGCATTTGATTTACAGGCAGCAATAGCCTCTTTGTCTGAAGTTATTATAATGCTCTTTTGAGTAACTGAGGAGAGGAGACATCCAGTGAGTTGCCGGAGCTCGAGTTGGTGTGCAGTTTCGTCGTTGTAGTGGGAGTAGGGTGGTTAGCTGCAGATTGTTTAGAAGGATCGATTTCAGCTGACCATTTTATTACAACCCCATGAGGCCCTAGGTTGCTGTCTAAAAGCTTTTCAGCGGAGTTTCTTGATTGGGTCCCAATTTTAAAATCAATATTTGAATTATATAATGAATATAATTTCGAAGCTTCTTGGGGATTTTCATTTGATTGTATGAAACAAACCAACATATTGTTACGAATTTAGCCCTAGTCATAAATTTGTTAAGATTTAGATGAATTTATTTATTGTTTGTTATTTTATTGAAGTAGACTTACCTTAATTTTTATCCATGTAACGACTATGTTAGTGTCAAAAATCGTTCTCGAATGTTCTGTTAGGCTTAATTCATCTCACCCTGTACTATTTAGATTATTCTAGAATTTTCTAGATCATTCCATCCTTTTCTAAAGGCTATATAAGCGCGCCGCGAGGCCTCATTTGGATTCAGTTATAATTGAGATTTCGAAGTGTTAAAAACCTGACATTGACAAGTTACTTTAGTTACGATTGTTAAGTATAACCAGTCTCTACCTTTGATACCTGTAACCTGTGTTTTGAATAAAAGGAGTGCATTCAGATTCTACGTCTTTGTGTACCGGCCAATCCGGAACATTTGGTGTCGGAAGCGGGATTAGGATCCAGTTGAAGCTAAAGAAGTAAGAAATAGTTTCTATTAGTAGCAATAATCATGGCAGCAAATTTGGATTCTTTGATGAACTTGATTATTGCAATGCATAATGACATTCAGAAAAACCAAGAAGATGTAAAACAAGAAATAAAGAAGACCCAAGAGGAAATGAAGAATGAACTTAAAGAAGATATGAAGAGAAGTCAAGAAGATATGAAGCAGGAACTTAAAGAAGACATAAAGAAAATCCAAGAAGACATGAAGAGAGGCCAAGAAGACATGAAGAGGGGCCAAGAAGACATGAAGCAAGAACTAGGCGACTTGAAGAAAAATCAAGAAGACATGAAGCAAGAAATTAAGGAAGATATGAAGAGGAACCAAGAAGAACTAAAGCAAGAACTTACAGATGACATGAGGAAGAACCAAGAAGACATAAAAAATGAACTTAAAGATATGAGGAGGCACCAAGAAGACGTAAAACAAAAAATGCAAGAAATGGAAAAGAATCATGAAGAAATCACTAGAAAAACGTAGCTTGAACTGACGCTAACCAAAGAAGATGTAAAAGAGGAAATGGGACAAATGGAGAAGAAAGTGCAAACGCAAGTTCAGGAGGTTCATAACCAAATGCAGCAAGAAGTCCAAAGTTTACGATCCCAGATGCAGAAATTTGGACAGCACAGTGAGTTCAAAACCGACGTTGTCTCTTTATCGCATGTGATAAAGCCACCTACGTTCGATGGTAAGGGTTACTTACCTGAAACAATTTGAAGCTGCCGCAACAGGAAATAGTTGATGTTCCACCGAAAAGGCAAGAGCGCTGGTTTGTTCCTTGCGTGGCGAAGCAATGGAGGTGTTAAGGAACATACCCGAAGATAAACAAAATGACTTTGAGACATTAGTAAGCCCTCTAGAAATGCCTTATGGAGGAGTTTATAAAGCACAACTTCAATGTCGAAGACAAAAATATAACGAAAGTCTTCAAGAGTATGAAACCGATATCGTGCGACTAATTAACTTGACTTATCCATCCTACCCTGAAGAGATCAAGCAAGAGTTGGCAGTAAGCAGTTTTATCGAAGGCCTTCGTGATCCTGATACCAACCAAGCTTTAAGAATTGCTAGAATAAAGAAGATTTCAGAAGCTCTGGCATATGCCCTTCAGTTCGAAACAGCTAAACAAACATCCAGGGGTCAAGGAAAACTGCGTAGACTACATTACACTCCAGAATACCAGACTACAAACGAAAATGCTTCGAACCTTTTAAAAGAACTGCAAGAGATTCTTCTTAAACATCAGAAAGACGAAAATAAATTTTTAACTTTCCGACAAAGAAAAGACATCCGTTGTTGGAAATGTGGTAAAGAGGAACATGTGCAAAGCCGATGTACCAGCAATGGGATCCCTGAAGATATTCAGGAAAAACTCCCATTAGCCAGTTTTAAGGGGCGAAAGCTGGCTAGGTGCTACCAAGCCCCATCGACAACAACAAAAATCAAAGTATCCCGGCTGCAGAATAATGGCTCTAGCTTGGTAGTACCGGGGAAGATATGCGGTCGGGACTGTGAAATGGTACTGGATACCGGTTCAACACACACCATCGTGAGGCCAGACATTATAGCGCCTTGCAGGATAGAAAATCCATACAAAAAATATGTCTTGGAAACCGCCAATGGTGAAATTATACCTGTGAAAGGCATTCATGAGGCTGAAATAACCCTGGGGAACACTACCTTCATACACGCTATTTTCGTCGCAGATATAATGGATGATGTCATACTTGGTCTTGATGTTATGAACCAAAATAAGTTTATTCTTGACATACCTCAACGAGTCCTCCGTACAAAAAATGAAGAAATAGTTATGAACCTGCCACAAAGAAATAATTCCACTATCCGAGAAGTGGTTTTGCTAGAAGATACTACCTTACCTGCCTGTTCGGAATGTGTAGTAAAAGCGACGTTTGATGATTTTGAGGAAGAAGTAATTTTATTCGAACCAGTTTAAGACTGTCCACTACATGCGAAGGGAATTTTACCAGCAAGAACCTTAACTCATTGTAGAGGAAACATGATGTTTGTCAAAATGATGAATCTGAAAGGTCATCCCCAGCAAGTAAAAAAAGGTGACAAGATCGGAACCTGTCAACCTGCTAATACAATATTTACCTGTACAAACGTACCACCTTCAGAACCTGGAACTACTTTACCTAAGGTACTCCAAGACCTGGTGAAATCGCCACATTTACTGAATAAGGTTCAGATGACCAAGTTGGAAGAACTTTTGAGAAGAAATCAAAATGTTTTCTCTCTGTATGACAGCGACTTAGGTAAAACTAACATAGTTCAACATCGAATTAATACTGGTGATGCAGCGCCGATAAAACAGCCTCCAAGACGAATACCTTTGGCAAAGCGACATGAAGTTAATCAGATGCTTAAGGATATGGAAAAACAAGACATTATAGAACCATCTCAAAGTCCATGGTCGTCACCAGTAGTCTTAGTTAAGAAGAAACATGGCTCCACGAGATTCTGCGTCGACTTCCGCAGGCTCAATGACATCACAAAGAAAGATAGCTTTCCCTTACCAAGAATTGATGATACCTTGGACACTTTAACAGGGTCAAAATGGTTCTCAACCCTAGACCTGAAAAGTGGTTATTGGCAAGTTGAGCTTAATCCAGATGATAAAGAAAAGACAGCGTTTTCTACTGGGACTGGACTGTGGCAATTTAAAGTTATGCCTTTTGGATTATGCAACGCCCCAGCAACTTTTGAACGTTTAATGGAACTGACATTACATGGAATGACATGGGAAACATGCCTAGTATATTTAGATGACATCATTATTCTTGGGAAAACATTTGAAGGTCATTTAAAGAATATTGAAGCTGTTTTCCAGAAACTGAGAATGGCTGGCTTAAAACTCAGTCCCAAAAAGTGCCAGTTTTTTCAAAAAGAAGTGAAATATCTAGGCCATGTAATTACCGAACATGGTGTAAAAACCGATCCTGAGAAGACTGAAACCATTCAAAATTGGCCAATACCAAAGGACAGACATGAACTAAGGAGTTTTCTGGGACTTTGTACGTACTACAGACGATTCATAAAAGGTTTTGCTAATATCGCTAGACCATTACATCGACTTACTGAAAGCAGTCACAACTATGTATGGACCCAAGAATGTGGAGAAGCATTTAACAACTTGAAGCAAGCCTTGTGTAATCCTCCAGTGTTGTCATATCCTGAGCCATCCCAGATGTTTATTGTAGACACCGATGCTAGCAATGCCGCTATTGGTGGTATTTTGTCACAAGTACAAAATGGCGAAGAAAAAGTAATAGCCTATTTCAGCAAGGTCCTTTCTAAACCTGAACGCAACTACTGTGTGATAAGGAAAGAATTACTGGTTATTGTTAAAACATTGGAGCACTTTCATAAGTACTTGTATGGGCAAAAATTCCTTTTAAGGACGGATCATGCATCACTCAAATGGTTGCTACAATTTAAGAATCCCGAAGGACAAATAGCCAGGTGGTTGCAGCGCCTACAGGAATATGACTTTAAAGTTGAACATCGCAAAGGGTTAAATCATAAAAATGCTGATGCTTTATCAAGAAGACCATGCCCAGAAAGTTGTAAACATTGCAACAGACACGAGGAAAGAGAAGATCCTGACGATTTTCATTGCCGAAGAACAGCACTTCAAAGCTCTCCAGAGTGGGACTCTAAAATGTTATCCAAAGATCAGCAAGTAGACCCAGATATTGGCCCTATAATTAAACTGAAATTAGAAAATTCACCAAGACCTTGTTACCAAGAAATTGCAGCCAAATCCCAGAAATTTAAAGGATACTGGGCTTTATGGGACTCTTTGGTGATAAAAGACGGCCTGTTAAAAAGAATCTGGGAAAGTTCTGATGGCAAAAATAACAAATACCAAACTATTTTGCCCTCAAAGAGAATTCCTGAAGTGTTGCAAGCCGTACACAACGGTGTAGGCGGAGGACATTTTGGTGTTATGAAGACTCTTGAAAAAGTTCGAGAAAGATTTTATTGGTTAGGAAGTCGTACAGATGTGAAAGATTGGTGCCGAACCTGCGAAGACTGCGCCGCCAGTAAAGGACCCCAAACTCGTACTCGTGGCAAAATGAAGCAGTACAACGTGGGAGCACCCTTCGAACGAATTGCCATAGATGTAGCAGGACCATTTCCAGTTAGTAAGTCCGGGAATCGCTTTGTGTTAGTAGCGATGGATTACTTCAGCAAATGGCCAGAAGTCTACGCAATACCCAATCAAGAAGCCATCACTGTCGCCGACATACTATTTCATGAATGGATTTGCCGATATGGAATTCCAAGGGAAATACACTCCGACCAAGGCAGAAATTTTGAATCCGATGTATTCAAAAGCTTGTGCAGCCTATTAGGAATTCATAAGACAAGAACAACACCTCTTCATCCGCAGTCAGATGGAATGGTTGAAAGATTTAATAGAACTTTGGAGAACTACCTGAAAATCCAAGTTAATGAACAACAAAGTGACTGGGATAAATGTATTCAACCATTTTTACTGGCCTATCGCTCTGCAGTTCATGAATCCACTGGAAAAACACCTGCCAGTGTAATATTTGGATCTGATCTACAGCTTCCAGTCGACCTCTTGACTGGACGACCTCCGAACTATAAGATAACTACTACGGATTATGCCAGCCAGGTTAGTAAACGCCTCAGAGAAATCCATGAAGAAGTCCGCCATAAATTACAGATAGAAAGCGATAGAATAAAGTCACGTTACGATCTACGAGCCAATCACACTGGATTTACAGTCGGTGAAAAAGTTTGGTTATACAATCCAAAAAGAACTAAGGGACGCTCGCCGAAGTTGCAGAAATCATGGGAAGGCCCGTATCGTGTGGTGACCCGACTGAATGACTTGGTATACCGGATTCAGAAAAGCCCTCGTGCAAAAATGAAAGTGGTGCATCTTCATCGATTAGCCCGTTACCAAGATACCGAAGATGTTTGATCGGGACGATCAACTCTGAGAAGGGGGTAATGTTACGAATTTAGCCCTAGTCATAGATTTGTTAAGATTTAGATGAATTTATTTATTGTTTGTTATTTTATTGAAGTAGACTTACCTTAATTTTTATCCATGTAACGACTATGTTAGTGTCAAAAATCGTTCTCGAATGTTCTGTTAGGCTTAATTCATCTCACCCTGTACTATTTAGATTATTCTAGAATTTTATAGATCATTCCATCCTTTTCTAAAGGCTATATAAGCGCGCCGCGAGGCCTCATTTGGATTCAGTTATAATTGAGATTTCGAAGTGTTAAAAACCTGACATTGACAAGTTACCTTAGTTACGATTGTTAAGTATAACCAGTCTCTACCTTTGATACCTGTAACCTGTGTTTTGAATAAAAGGAGTGCATTCAGATTCTACGTGTTTGTGTACCGGCCAATCCGGAATAATATCATACTTTTCATAATTTTTGTACACCGCCATTATTGTAAAAAAAGTACATTAAATATATTATATAGTTAAATAGAAACACCAAAACAACAAAAATATTTCATTAACAATCAGAAACTGACAAAACCGCAAAGTTTTTGATATTTTGCTTTTTGTCCAAACAAATTAGCCATAGCCTACTACCTACCAATTGGGAACAAAAGAAAATTTTAGAAAATCTTGAATTTTTATTTTTCAAAATAACTCCATACATATATATATATATATATATATATATATATATATATATATATATATATATATATATATATATATATACATATACATATATATATACATATACATATATATATATATATATATATATATATATATATATATATATATATATATATATATATATATATATATATATATATATATATATATATATATATATATATATATATATATATATATATATATATATATATATATATATATATATATATATATATATATATATATATATATATATATATATATATATATACATATACACAATAAAGTAGCGCATGTAGCGAAAGCCGGAACCCTCTATCTTTAAAAATAATGGAGATACCCGCAAAAGTGCCGAAAATGGAATACCCTGTAAAAATATTCAACAAACACTAATAATTCAATAAATTATTATTATTACATTTAAGCAACGTAGTAACCTGTTATTTGGCTCCTCCTTACTGCCATCTTCATGTAGAGATATTACCCGTGCCCTCCATAATTTGAATCAAATATCTTTAGAAATGCACATCAAACTAAAAAATATTTATTATTTTACACCATATATCTTGAAAACGAGGCGTTGCCGGACCTAAGTTCATTTAAAATGTTCACATTATTTTCCGAAGATATATATTAACCACGAACGTTAGCGTTAGTTTTTTGAGATACCTTGTATAATATACTCAGTAATACTCACCGACTCACTCCTTTCTTAACCTCAACTAACTCCATGAATTGTCAATTCGGAACGTAGTATCAAAACAGCTACCACATGACGACCACCAAACCGGCAATAAAAATTGTCACTTTGACAGGCAAACTCAAATTTTCTGAGAAGCCCGAGTCGGGTTCAAAATTCTTCGAAATTTCCCGTACTTTGATCCAATTCTAATGCTTTTTTGGGTGCAATGGATCACAACGAAAATTGGTAAGCGCAGTACCGGCCCTTTTTGGTCTAACCGATTAAAAAAGCGAATGTTGTAGATGTTTACAGATCCCTCAGAAGCCTTACGAAGAATGTTGCAATGAAATTGGTACAGTAGAGTAAGTAGCTATTTACAACTTTTATTGAAATATTGTTGATATGCATAAATAAGAAATTAATGGTTATTTAATTTTATAACATTAAAAAATTAATCTACCAATTCATTAGAAGGAACCATAAAGCAATAAAATAAATTCTCAAAAAAACGCAAGCATTGAAGTTATATTAACAAAAAGAAATAAAAGTGGGGAAAAACAGTTGCATACATTAAAATACATAATATACTGACAGTCTACATGACGAAAAGGTTAATTATTGTTTTAAAAGAAAATTATTAGGGTTTCGGTAAACTATGTTGACACTCTTAAATCTCGTTTATTTTTGTTTCTTTTTGTTTTTATCCACCATTCTAGCAGTCCAAATTGAGAAAATGTGTGGAAAACTCTCACCAGCACTCAAAAATTACTTTAAGATATGATTATTATACAAATTAAAGGTATATAATTTCGATTTCAAACATCTTTCCTACTGTTCCCATCGCCATGCTTGTTTTTAATTTGATGTGCGACGTTGTTATACTCATAATTAAAGAAATACCTATGTATAATGTAATAAGTTATAATACACATAAAACTGAATTTTTTTATAACAAATCTTATAATTAATAAAAATGCGAATTTGTTACTTGGTTATAATGATAATTTAAAAAAAAATGTGAAAAATTTGAATTTTGATTTTTTTTTTAATTTTTACATGCCTCGTAAAGGGTAGCTAAAAACTACTTATCCGATTGACTTCAAACTTTTGTGGAAAATTAAGGGTCATATGGGGATAAACTGGTCACATTTTAGTAAAAATCTCAAATGGCGGCCTGGAGAAATGTTACAAAAATTATTACTGAAAACTATTTATCCAATTGTGCACGAAATTTTTTTTTTGGTAAAATTTTGCTTCGAATCCAAAATAGAAGCGTATTAAAATATTTAAAAATTCAGTCTATAAAAATTGCGGCATATTAAGCCTAAAAAAACTACCTAATGAATTGATCTCAAATGATGTGCAATAGTTAATTATGGAATAGATATGAACTAAGAAATTTCAAAAAGGCAGAACAAAATGGCGCCCAAACAAAATGTTTGTAATCGTGAAAAAATCACTAGGTTTTACATATCGTCACGTTTTAGGGTTCCTAGATTCCCAAAAATATATGTTTTGTTAATTTCGTCGGTATGTCTGTCTGTCTCTCAGTTCGCGGCATAGCTTAAAAACTGCTTATCCAATTGACTGCAAATTTTGGTCAAACATTAAAGATCATATGATGACCTGGTAATATTTTAGTAAAAATAAAATATGGCGGAAAAAGATAGCGGCCTAGTGCAACTTCAAAAAAATTATTACTAAAAAATGAATTATTAAATTTTGCACAAAAATCAAGTGTTACTGGATGTGGTAAGATTTTGGTATGAATCCAAGATAGCAAAACAAAATGGCGACCTAATACAATATTTAAAAAACCATACATTTGAACGACCGATATGGAACTATTAGCCCCCCAGTTATTATTTCATGATTCTTCCAGTCATTTTGAGTGCAAATAATTTACACTTAAAAACGCCTGTACTACAACAGTGTTTCTAGTAAATACATATATAAAACTAATTTCTTTTTTCAGATCTTATAATCCTTGCGTATTCCACCATTACTCTCAATCCCCTTGCACAACCTGCGGTAGAACTCATTTTCAGCAAAGTACCAGCGTAGTGGGAACCCTGCCTCTCGATTACGAAATCCGTCCAGAAATGTCCAGCTTTTACCCGTCTCCACACCAATCGGGTAAGTTACTTTGGCCCGGTTCTACCATACCAGTTTAGAACAGATTTTGATATAGCAATATAACGACATCACGAGGTTCAGCAGAGCATGGCTTAAGCTGTATTTGTACAACAGTGGTTGTACAAATACAGCTTAAGCTTAAGGTTTATGACGCTTAGATTGCTAAATAAGCGACTAACTAAATTATTCTTAAAAATAGAAGTTTCTCTTATTATTATTTAGCAATGTGCTCCTTCAGAATAAAACTATATTTTTCGAGTTATACTTTCAGACATAGGCACAGTGTACTGTAAGTTTCAATACAAAATGGTGCTCTGTCAGTGATCAATTCCAAAATTCAGGTAAAGCTTAAACTAATCTCGTAGAAAAGTCGCTCTTCAAAATTTTTCCCTGGTTTAAGAAATCAAAGTAGTTTTTTTATAGCTTCCTCTCTTAAACTAATTGAAATCCTTTTGACGAAACGGAACGAAAATTTACAAGTTCTCTCGATAAGCAAAAAAATTAACCATTCTACAGTATCACGAAGGTTGCATATTCCCTGCAAACGAAAAAATCAATAAAATGGGCATGCTTCTCCTTGTCAATCCATCTTACTTAAAAAAAACTACAGTGCTGTTCATAACACGTGAATCACTAGCTTTTTAAGAGTAAATTTTTGGTCATTTCTAAAACTACAAGAAATATCGGCATCCGCCTGCCAACACCAACAACATAATAAAAAAATTCCCTGTGAATCAGCTAATTTTTTCCAAATTACTAGATGGTGTATAAGGAAAGCATTGTTTTCTAAAATATTCATGACTAGTATTTTTTATTTTTTCCTGTAATAGATTGTTTAAGAGGAATAATTTATGGGTTAAACGAGTTTCTCACTTTTGGATAAATCTTTTCTTCTTCTACAAAAAAAAATGCAATTTCTCAAGTTCCAACTCTAATTTTAAAAGATTAATTCGTAAAATATGTAGGTATCTGCTTTATTACAAATTATTTCCTATCGCGAAATCTGAATATTTTATTAAAAAAGATTTCTGAGAAATTAAACATTAAAAAAGAACATTTGCCAAAAACTTAGAAACTTATTTTCTCTTTTTGGTTACTTCCTCTCCCCCCCCTCTCTTTCTCTCTCGAAAAAAAATATTTTAGAAGAAAAATTTGAAATGGTTCTAGAAACCCTGAATACTGGAGAGAAAACTCATGCATATCATAAACCTTCCATCCATCTATCAATTTGGAAAAATGTGTGACATCAGTTGATTCACGGAGAATTTTTCTTTCTATTAAAAGTTGGCAGGTACGGTACATGCTGGTGTTTCTGCAGCGATTTTAAAAATATTTTACTTTCAATTTACCGTAAAAAGTTAGTAATATACATATTATCAGAGTTAGAATATTCCGTCAATTCCAGCTAAAAGGTGACTAAACACTAAATAATTAATTAAAGAATTGTACTGAACGATTACATTAATTTTTAGTCAATCGCTGCAAACCAATGAATTCCGGAATGTACCAGTCAAGCTCGATAAGCCAAAAAAAAGTATCGATTGGTAAGAACTCGCTCATTTGTCTTTAAAATTACCGAACGCAATATTTACAATTTTAGCTCCATCTCGGAAGTCCATCGTAAATAGGAGAAATGGTTTGGACATTGATGATGACATAGGTAGGCAAAAATTCCCTTAACTAAAATATTTCTTATAAAATGCATTTATAGTAATAAATATCTATATATCTTTGAAAAAAATCTACTTTCACTCGTCTCAGCCTTATCAAAGGAGGTTCTTCTTACCATGGACTAATTAAATATTAAGTTATTTTTTTTAATTCACCCTGAAGCAGCGGATATTCAGCCCCATAATCCCCCTAAGTGAGTATTGACAAATTTATTCTCCTTCCCCTGTTTGTTTCTCACTCTACTACTTCTCTTCCTACTTCCGAAATATGTTTGAAAATCAGCTATAAATAGAAAACTTTACGAATGCTACATATCCTTAGAACTTTAAAAGCTCCCAATCGTACACATTGATTTCTTATCTTCCGACAATACCAGGGTATAAAAAACCGGTATACACTAGACAATTCCATTCTAAATGGCTTGAAAAGATACATGACATCACTGAGGGTTACTGGTTTTCATGATTCGTAAAGCCCAAAACGCTTTCGCCACACATATAAAGGGCACCTTTTTACAAACTCCTTTCTACCATTGACTTTTAGTGGTAAAATCGTTTCAAAATCCTAAGCAAAAACATAACCGTCTCCTTTCGCCAATTTCATCATTACCTACAGTTCGCTGCAAAATTCATCCTAAACCCTTCTATCATTTTCTAAATGTTCACCTTTCCTCAATTTCAACACTACCGTACAAAATAGAGATTTTGCCTTTTTATATAAGTGCTGGTAATTCGCAAAACAATTATAAATTCTGTCCTCCGAAATTACCTTCAGATTTTAACAAGTACCAAGAGTTCCCATTGGACCTTTTTTCTCCACTCACCCAGAGCTTTATCAGTCTTTCATATCCGCTCCTAGGTCTATTTGGCACTATAATTCCACTGATTGGGATGGGTTCCGGTATTTCTACTCCTCGTTTCCTTAGAATGATGACCGTTTCTCTACGAACGATCCTTCAAAAATTTATTCATAACTCTTCGATATAATCCATTTAGGTACAGAAACTTTTATATCACAGTCTATTAAGAAAATCTACAGGCTATAAACGAGGCACGAAATCATTAGAATCGCATAATTATCGATGCCAAGAACACCTTCAACACTCGCACAAAAGGTAAAGTTCTTTCTTGCTAAAATAGGAGCCAATCCTTTTGGTCGCTTGCCAAAAATATTAATCAGAACTTCTGCGGAAGCTTCTTTCTCTCCCTAACTTGTCGTTGTCAAACCGCCTCCATGTTTAAAGCAAAAGCTGAGCTTTTTGCAAAACAATTGCCCGCAAATTTTGCTTTAATCTCTCCTCTTCACTTTCACCAGTACCAGCTTGGCCATATAATATGCACGAAATTAGCTTCAGTGTTAAAAAAGTACGATGTATTCTCAAAACACTTAATAACAAAAAGTCATCTGCGCTTGATGGTATTCCGGCCAAAGTCCTAATAAAGTGCGCCTTTTAATTGGCCACTATTCTTGCCAGGTTATTCCAAGTGTCGTGTGACAAGAGAATAACGATCTTTTAAATTACCTTGAAAGGTATAAGCCTATCCACGACAGACAATACAGCTTCCACCACCAAAAGATACACAGCAGATCTGATTATCTTCGTAACCCATAACTGGAATAAGTCCATCGAATTCTATAGAAAAGCCCAAATTATTACCCCAATGATCTGCTTCCTTCTACCAGCAAACCTACTCACAGCTAGGCTGACGATAGTATACTCCACTCCAATATACAATTTCCCAAACCTGGCTCCAGACTGAAATTGATTATAGGCGTAGACTGATGATTTTACCCTAAACGAGGAACTCGAAAACGAGGAATTAAATTCGTAGAATGAGGAGCAAAGAACCTCATCAGGTTTAGCGCCACTAAGACACAATCATGTTTAAGCAAATGCTTCAAACCAAAGATTCCTTTAGCCTAGTTGGTATCACTTTTCAGAAAGATCTTCACTGGCTTGAACACATCACCTTAATTGCCACAGCTGCCGCGAAGAAATTGGGTTTCCTTTTTTGTGATCGAAAATACATTTCTTGCCCCAACTTAAATGCCCTTTACACTTCGCAAATCAGACCCAGCCTTGGGTATTGCTCACACATATGGGGAGCAGCCTCTCCTTCAATCCTTAATATCCTTGACTCTGTCTAAAGAAGTGCTATTCGCCTAATTGATGTTCCAAACATCGCAAGGAAGCTTGCATCAGTAGAGCATCGTCGAATTGTGGGCGATCTGTCTGTGTTTTACAGATACTACCATGGACTCTGTTCTGTGTATTATCATGCATTATACGCATGTATCCCTTCACTGTCCAACTGCAAAGACAAAGCAGCGAACAAGACTAAGGACATCCCACTTTGTTTGCTCCGTTATTCCCAGAGCGTCCCTACCGATTAACGTATGTGTTACCAGCAAATGTCTTTCCCTCTTCTCCTAAGCTGCAACTCTTTAAATCCCGCATCAATAAACTTTCATTGTGTTCTCTTAAAACAACTACAGAATCTAGTATTTAATTCTTCGACCTTTAAGGCCTAAATAAAAAATAATAAAAAGCATAACATCCATAATATGTAAAATTTTTTTTTTAAAGTTATACCTTAAATACTAATCTGATTTTTCTAATGGTGAAAAAAAATCATACAACATATTTTTTTAAATCTTAGACTATGGTCCAAAAAACTTCGCACTGCAAACTTGCAAAGATACAGGAGTTGGAGGTAAAATGTCAAATGTATAAGCTACATATTCTTCTAATATTGCATTTATCATATCTAGACTGTCCAGCCTGCCTTGGAACTAGAACAAACTGTCACGAAAGTAAGTATTGTCAAATTACCTATGGAGTATTACTACTTTTTATATCATATTGAAAAAATACCGTCGACCAAGAACAAAATAATCTATTCCACATTCTAAACAGGAATCCAACACAATCCTACAAAATAAAACGAGTCTTGTTGCTAAATCCAGACGGAGTGCGCCTTTATTAGATTGAGCTTATAGAAAATTTTACCAATAACATCAACCAAACCATAACTAGTAGTAGAAATATGATTTATTTAGCAATAAATGCGCTGCTTAATTATATTATGATATATAAAATATAAAATAATATCATTTTTATACAAAATTATCCTTTAAATTACTTCGATCTAGCTTTGAGACCCCATTAAAAAACTTCTAAGACTGCTGTTATTTTCTTTAAAAGATGCACGGTTTCTTATAGAGAAACTTAGTTTATTATATTATTTATAAAACATCTAGATTGTTTCTAGTATCATAGCCATGATTTTGATAAATTTGTACAGTGAATTCTATCAAATGTGCAGGTAATATTTTGTTTCGTATTTTAAAAATCAATATATATATATATATATATATATATATATATATATATATAGAAATAAATAACATTTTTGACATTAAGCTAGTTTAATTTTTTTTTAATATTAGAGACATTTTCGTATATCTATTCATATCCAGAATAATCCTCATTGCTTTATTTTGTAATATTTGTAATCTATTAAATACTCCTTCATTCGAATCATATAAGATAGTCGAGCAATTTGAAAATATTATATTATTTATATAGTATTATAAATATTTTTTTGGAACAAAAACTTAAATTTTTACCTGTTCTATTGAGATAATTTGTTGTACATGATATTTTAGAAATAAGATTTTTATAATATGTGTAAAATTTTAAATTTGAAACACTCTGAATACCTAAATATTTAAAAGAGCTAATAATCTCTAAATTTTCAAAATCCATTTTTATAGAAATATTTCTTGAAATATTAGATATTCCCAGAACCCAAATTGTCTTAGAAACGTTGGTATTTCTCCAATTTGTAAACCAAACTTTATTTTTTTTTATTCGAGTTTAGGATACAGTTAGGTTGCTCAAAACTTTTAATCACGTAATAAATTTAACTAACGTTTAGAATCATTTTTGCACTAACACTCTGATGTGGTCTAAATGTCTTGCGCTAAAGGATGCCTCCCTCCGCTTATGTTGCAAACCATTTGCACCAAATTGTTTGCAAATAATTACATGTAAGAATTAATTAAGTTAAAATTAACCAGTTTGGGCGTATTAAAGACAAAAAAGAGACCTACAGCGAGCAGCAGAGCAGAGAAATCCAGACAGAGACATGCGCGAGAAATGCAAAAGGGATGAAAAATCCGGAGAGAGAGGGAGAGTATAGGACCGAGAAAAAGAGATTCAAACATTTTGAATCAATAAATAGATTATTTTGAAAATATGGCTCTGACCA
The DNA here is from genome assembly GCA_030620095.1 of Kuschelorhynchus macadamiae. Taxonomy (NCBI): domain Eukaryota; kingdom Metazoa; phylum Arthropoda; class Insecta; order Coleoptera; family Curculionidae; genus Kuschelorhynchus; species Kuschelorhynchus macadamiae. Next base: position 2,640,062 of record JAUTXW010001262.1, on the reverse strand, counting down.
TAGATGAATATCAACTCTCATTTCAAAATATTTTAAATTTTGGGATGTTGCAGCTTCTACCTTAAACCGATAGTCATGTCCATTTTTTAAATGGAATGGCCTGTTTATTATTGCATTTTCATTGTTCTGAATATTCTAAATACTTTTTGTGTTGTTTCCTATACCTAAATTTTCAAGAAAATCGCGCTTAAGAATTGCCATTTTAGATCTTTTAACCCCCCTAACAAAACGGATTTCACTTTCCTGTCTTAGTTTTTAGTTATCTATCTGCTAACATTAATTTCCACTATGACAGCAAATGTCAAATTTTGACACTTCCTATTACAAGTCTTGTCACAGTACGTTTTTTTCATTTAGTTCTTTTTTTATAATATATTTTGCTAAAGGCTAATATTTTGTTTTAAGAATGTCTACATAATTTAATCCAATCGCATTTCTGAACATCTTCATATTTTTGCTTTTTTTGTTTTAAGAATCTCTTTACATAATTTAATCCAATCGCATATCTGAACATCTTCACATTTTTGCTTTTTTTGACATCTTTTTTTTATTCATGTTAAGCACGTCAATAATTACAGCTATTTTTTAATTTTCTGGGGCTTTTGCCGCCTTTTCTTACTCATAAAACAACAAATATGCCAAATGTTTAGTTAAAAACTTGATTTTATCGGTAACAATTAATAGACAGTCCTTTGAACTTGACACCTATATTATCTGCAACTTTCTTCTGTTCGCCGATGACCTAAAAGTATTCCGGCATGTTAAAACTGAAAGTGACCGTAGGATGCTACAAAATAACTTAATTTTGTTTGCTTATTGGGATGATGTTAATGCGTTGCCACTGAACCCCTAAGAAGTGGAATACGGTTAGTTTTTGTAGAAAATGGAATATTATCGATTTTGTATATAGTATCAATGACATTAACTTGATATCTGTTAGTTGTATTAAGGTTCAAATCAGCCATGTCAAACTCAAAGTCATTTGTGGGCCAAAAGCATGAAGACCATCGGCTAGATGGGCCGCAAAACCTTAAAGCAGACAAACTACTGAAAAACTTGAAAAAAAGTACTATTATAGGACAAGTCTGTTTATTATATTTCCAATAAAAAGGACATTACAAAAAACTAAAAACATTAAATTCTTTTGCCAGATATTTGACATCTTTTGTCTTTAATTAAGTTGTCTATTTGTGGCGCGAATTTATCGGCGGAAATAACTTTTAAAACTGCGTCCAAGTGTGCGTCTCAACCGCGATCTTGCGGGAGATTTGTTTCCTTTCATCAAAGAAAATAGTTGTTCACACTTACAGGTACTTCCAAACATTGATAGGATTTTACAGGCAAATTTTCTCATTTCTTGGTATTGAACAGGCAAATACTTATAAAATTTGAATGTACCAACACTATCAAATTTTTGTTTTAAATGGGTCTGACACGGAATCTCAATTACTTCCATTTGCAAGTGAGGGGGAACTTTATCAATGTCGATAGTGAAAAGACCAGTAAATAGAGAAAAATTGTTTTCTTGGGTCTTAAAATCATGAAAAAACGCTTCTCAAATTCTGCCAGAAGGCTTCTCATTTTCTCTAAATATATTTTTATGATATTGGAACACTTGTGCTTTTCTGATATGCCTTACAAGTCAGAAAATGTGACAGATTATCCTCTGCTTACTGTTTTTCCCACAACATCATCTTACACTTGAAAGTTTTCACATGATCATGCATATCTGTAATAACTTGACGTGGTCCTTGCAATTTCGTATTTAAGTCCGACAAGTGTTTTGTGATATCTACCATAAATGAAAGATCTTGTAAAAAAGGTACATCGCATAATAAGCCGACATCTTCTCCTTTTGTTTCCATGAAAACGCGTATTTCTTCTTTGAGTTTCCAAAACCGGTCGAGTACCATAGAACACGAAAGCCATCGCACCTCTGCATAATATGGTAAATCAGTGTACTCACTTTCTAAATCACGTAAAAATGCAGAAAACTATCGCTGATTAAGGCTTATGAAGTTTATAATTTTTTTCACTGACTTTAAAACATTTTCCAACTTGATCACTTTTGAGTGGATTATACAATGAATATGATGAAAATCTAGTTTGTCACTGCCCGTTTCTCTGATCTTTGTTTGTAATATTTTAACGAAGTCATTTTTTACTGCAGTCATTGAAGGAGGAGCTCCGTCTGTTGCAACGGAACACAGTTTTGACAAATCTAAATTGTACTTTTGCAGAAGTCCATAAACAGCATTGAAAATATCCTTCCCAGTTGTTGTATCATGCAACGGTACTAATTCCAGTAATTTTTCATACACATTGATATCTGTATCAGCACGAAGAAAAACAGCGAATTGCGCCACACCATACACATCCGTACTTTCGTCACAGGCAGTAGGAAATGCAATAAAAGAGTCTGAATTTGTTTTTATCTGATCACTTATATTGGCAGCCAACTCAGTAACTCTTTCCAGCGACAGTATTCCGGGGCAAAGATATATTTTGAAATGCCTTCACGCTCCTGAGTCTTATAATTTCCGCGGCCTTAGAAGGCACTCTTTTATAAATTCACCTTCAACAAATGGTTTTGAGTGTTTCGCGATCATCTCCCACAGTACGAAGCTCGCTTGAAGGACGGATTCATTTTCTTGCTTTGGACGCGTAAACATAACTACTGATCTTTCAACCGTGATTTTAACTTATTTAACTTATCGTTTCTGACTATGCCTGTATACTTGTCAAACATAGTTTTATGAATTTATTTATATAATTATTATTTTAGTGACGTTTTATATTATATAATTTTGGGACACCGACTGTACTATTACAAATCAAACAAATAATTTTTTCTTTCACTTCACAGCAAAAAAACTCTAATTCCCACACTTGGTTTTGAAAGAGACATGTTAAAAACTGTATCCGAAATAAATTATAATAAGTACTGTTAAGTGTTGTAACAATAAGTGCGCAACTCAACTCGAAACTCTGTCGCAAGTGACTCATAACTGACTAAACACTGAACGACTGAACTCAATCGAACACGGCTTATATACGGATTGTAATTTATCGAGTTCTTTCCAGAATGTTCAGATAGCGTCTTCTGTGTTTTTGCGCGATAGAATTTCATGGAACAAGCTAGATAACGTTTGGCTTTAGGTTGAGTATGTGTAGTTCATCCTCCTAAACATAGATGGCACTATATACAATTGTACATTTTTTATACCAATCGTTGTTGCAGAGGCGCGCGCTTTCAAAAACGGTTTTAAACTTGTTCGCGGACTTCATTGTCTGGCTGTTTTCAAAACTGATTTGGGCCGCTGAAAAATGCTCACTGGGCCGCATGCGGGCCGCAAACTTCACTAGAACTTATTTTTCACCAGTTACATGACCTACCTACTGATTTAATGGAGATGTTAAATTGTTCTTTAGTCAGATCCCATTTTGAATATGCATCGAAAGTGTGGTCATTATTCTATAACATACACAAATTCGGTCCAGACTAGGTTTATTAAGTACTGCTCCTATAACTTGACTAATGAGATTTCTGTTGGTGACCAACATCCACCCGTCACAGTGCAAATATGTGATTTATTTAACATAAAAATCGAGAATTTAAATTCAGTCCTAGAGAGGTACTTTTTATATTTGTCCACCTACCTACAGAATCTATTGTAAGTGATGGAAATAAACTTTGAATACAAAGGATTCATAATTTCTTTTATTGTCTTTTAGAAAAATGCGCATCGCAAAGCTGAAACACAATCGCTAGTTTTTTTTTAATGGAACACCATGTATATTTTCGGCTAGAATAAAAGATGTTTTTCTCCTGATTTCAAAAATATATTTTTGAAATACTTCAGTTTAAAATATTGATAGCGCGATATATGATGGTGAACGTTTTACATCATATTGACATATTCCCTAAGGAAAACGGGTTATTCGCAAGAAGAAATGCTTCAAATAGTTCGCCTTTCTTATTCAAATGACAATAATACATCGACAGTTCAACAGCAGCATCGTCGAATATATCCTGGACGGCAGGTAGCATCGACGAAAACAATTAAAAGCATTTTCCAGCGATTTAATGAAACCAAAAGGCTCAGTCGAAAGAGGAGAACCGTTATTAGAAATGAAGAGAAAGATTTAAATATTTTACTCTCCTTTCAAGGTAGCATTAACATTGCTTATGTCTAATATTGTAAAATAATATAAATTTTTTAGAAAATTCTATTGCGTCACAATTTCAAAAGTCGTTCCTTAAGATTTAACCACTTTAAAATATTACAAATATCGTCCCTATAAATGTATGTTAGATGGAGATCTGTCAGAAATAAACATGAATCAACGGTTAGAATACTGTCATGGAATGGTAAGGCATATTACAGAAGATGCTGAGTTTTTCAGTAAAACCATTTTCATCGAAGCAAACTTTGCGACGTCGACGGCCGCCGGGATGATCAATAGAAATATATTATTGGGCAATTAAAAACCCTCATAAAATCCAGCCAGTAAAAACACAGGAATATATATCGATTCATATGTAGTATGGTACGCTGGGCAACCAAGTTATTGGACTAACTATTTTAGATGTCTATCTCACGTGTCAACGATATTTAGAGTTCCTCCCAAATAACACTAAAAACTATTTGGAAAATATTCAACTTCGTCAATGCCCTGATTTTATTTGGGAACAGGATGGCGCACCGCCACATAATATCGTTCAGGTTACTGAATATATAAATAATAGATAGATTTTTGTATAGGGAAAAAAAGAACACTTAGATGACCGGGTAGTAACCCTGACCTAAATCCGTTAGATATTGTTCTATTTAGATTTCTAAAAAATCCAATATATTGTGAAAGACCCCAACATATAACAGTGTTGAGGCAAAGGATTGAACATGAAATGTTACTGCTCAACAGAGACCATCTAAATTTTATTTCAAACGCGATTCTTCACAAAATCAGAGAAAATATATAAATATAAGTGCATCGGAAATTGTGGGGGATACGCAGAAAACGCATAAAATTTTATCTAATTAACCGTATAATAAACCTTTCTATATTTTTATTTTTAAGATATTTACCATTATCCTGTATTTTGTAGCTGTAAATATTTTAAACTGAAATACGTCAAATCGGCTTACACAAATGTTTTCCATTAAGAAAAAACAAAACAAACTAGCAATTGTTTTTCAGATTTGAGGTGTGCATTTTTTTACTTCTTAAAAGATAATATAAGAAAAATTATAAAAATTTTGTATTTAAAGCTTTTTTCTATGACTGTCAGATCTGTAGGTTGGCGAACAAATATAAAAAATACCCCTGTACTAGTAGGCAATGTAATAAATCGGTCAATATGCTTTTAGACGAATGCCAACTGTGTTGCGAAGTCAAAGTATGTGGTCCAAGCTTCCGAAATTGTCCCTTCAACCCAACTGTCGAATCTCAAACAGATCCAGTTTGTGATTTCCTTAACGTACCTTGCAAATGCTTCGAGCCCTGTGGAACCGGTGTTTGTAGAGTTGAAGACAATGAAAATTGTGACTTCACTGGTACTGAATGCAGGTAAAAATCACTGATTATAAACGCGCAAGTTTAAAAATCAAAAATACTGCAAAAAAATAAGATTAAAAATAAATATTAAACATTTTTATTTTTAGATGCGTAGATAGTAGCTGCAATACGAGCAAGCACTGTATTATAATAGATGATAACTCGCCAAGCACCTGTCAGTTCACAGAAACAGAATGTAGATGCGTAAAACAAGGTAAATTATTTTATTTCCAATGTAGTTTAAAGTTTGAAAAGTAATTTGAAAAACGAATTATTAGGGTGTACAACTACTAGAGGATGCATTTTGATTGATGAAGATGATTATTGCGAAAATGGCTTCAACAGTGGCGTAGAAGATTTTGTAAGTAAATTTTTTTATGTTATGGCGTATATATATATATAGATATATATATATATATATATATATATATATATATATATATATATATATATATATATATATATATATATATATATATATATATATATATATATATATATATATATATATATATATATATATATATATATATATATATATATATATATATATATATATATATATATATATATATATATATATATATATATATATATATATATATATATATATATATATATATATATATATATATATATATATATATATATATATATATATATATATATATATATATATATATATATATATATATATATATATATATATATATATATATATATATATATATATATATATATATATATAAAAATCGATAAAAATGCGCTCTCACACATCTTTATCAAAAGTTCTTGGCCGGAAAAGATATATGTATAATAGCAGAAATATATAATTTCTGCAGGTGCAAAACGGCCTAAAAGAAGAATTGTTTTCGATTATGTCACAGGGTACCCTCCTGCGATCATGATTTCTGGGCCTCTACCCTCATCAGGCAGGCTTGTACCCAGGGAGATCTGAAATAACAGATTACTCGATATGACAAAATCGAAAACGAAACGTCTATCATACTGAAACAGTACTACAAGTTAAATGAAACATTTAGCACCACCTATTGGGGCTCCGGAGATTTCCGGCTGCAAACCCGTAGGTAATTTAAAAAGCATGCACTAGCACCATCATGCGGAGAGTAGATACTAATATCATGATCGCAGAAGGGTACCCTGTGACATAATCGAAAACAATTCTTCTTTTAGGCCGTTTTGCACCTGCAGAAATTATATATTTCTGCTATTATATATATATATATATATATATATATATATATATATATATATATAAATTATATATATATATATATATATATATATATATATATATATATATTATTAATTTTCAACTTTCTTCTTAAACCATATTCCATATTTAATGAATTTATTTTCTTTCTTGGGTATAGGTTTGGTGAAATTAATGGTAAATTTTTTTTTTTTTTCCTCCACTAGCTCGACGTTTCGCTTCTTGTTTGGAAGCTTTTTCAAGAGCTTTTTATTTTATTTCATCTAAAAATTTTATGAACAGATAAAACTAGAACATTTTTTAAATTAAAGTGCGTTAAAATGTTTACAATGTACACAACAAACAAACATCTATAAACCTTGTTACATAATAATTTATACATTCAAAACTCATAATAAAATAAGACATTTATAGGTAAAAGTTCTTTAAGTTAAAATAAATATATGTACTATACCTTGGAAATAGCAACAGTTCAGGTGAGCATTTTTAGTGTTTCTAACCGATGGACAATAAAATCATAAATTCCAATTTATAAAAACCTATTTTCTTGCCATGTTTTTATTCTTTCAATTATTAAAAACGTATATATTTTATTTTATATAGTGGATGGTTGAAAACATTTAGAACTCCGATGTTTACAAGTGTTGTTCAAATTGTAAATTATAATGTTGGAAAGTTGTTATTAAAAATTTTGTTTTTTTTTTTTTATATTATTTAGTGTATATCAGTTAATTTTAATTAATTAAATTAAATTAAAATTATATATATATATATATATATATATATATATATATATATATATATATATATATATATATATATATATATATATATATATATATATATATATATATATATATATATATATATATATATATATATATATATATATATATATATATATATATATATAGTAGTCTTACCATATGTAAAAGGCACAACAGACAGAATCGGAAGAATTCTGAGGAAACACAACATACAAACAATACACAAGCCACAAACAACTATAGGTAAACTACTCGGAAACCCAAAAGATAAAATCAAACTGGAAAACCACGGAGTGTACAGCATTCCGTGCCAGGACTGTGAAAAGTTGTACGTAGGGCAAACTAACAGGCGAATATCAGCAAGAGTGGAAGAGCATAAACTCAGCATCAGAAATAAACAAACAACCTCAGCTTTATTCCCACATCATCAGGAAACCGGCCATAAAATAAATTTCGATGGGTGTAGGGAGATTGCCAATATAGAACATTATAAGACTAGAATAATCCGAGAAGCCATAGAAATTGAAAAACAAGGTGATTTGAATAAAAGGGACGAATCATTAAAACTACCAACAGTATGGAAGACAATAATCGACAAATCTAAAATCGCAAAAACTCAAGCGCAACAACAACAGAACCATCCGGAAAACATAAATAACGACCAACGCCTGCGCAGATATAATCTTCGGCCCCGAGTGGGGGTATAAAAGGAAGCGTCGCAGTCACCAACACTTCAGTCTCTATTCGGACGCGAGAAAGAAAGCTTCGAAAATGCCAAATGTGATTTTGGCGAAACGTCAGCAAAACTGTTCTTTTCAGAACGACAGTAGTGAACGGATGTACACCCGGAATGAAAACACATTATATATATATATATATATATATATATATATATATATATATATATATATATATATATATATATATATATATATATATATATATATATATATATATATATATATATATATATATATATATATATATATATATATATATATATATATATATATATATATATATATATATATATATATATATATATATATATATATATATATATATATATATATATATATATATATATATATATATATATATATATATATATATATATATATATATATATATATATATATATATATATATATATATATATATATATATATATATATATATATATATATATATATATATATATATATATATATATATATATATATATATATATATATATATATATATATATATATATATATATATATATATATATATATATATATATATATATATATATATATATATATATATATATATATATATATATATATATATATATATATATATATATATATATATATATATATATATATATATATATATATATATATATATATATATATATTTAAAATTTATGCGAACTGTTTCTACATAAAACTTCCCAGTAAAATATAAGTTGTCGCCAAAGTCAATATTATACCTTACTGAAAGTGTGGAAAGCTCGAAATACTTAAATACATTTAAAGGATAGAGTCGTTGGATACACAGAAACTGAAACTTTAGACATAGACGTCTGCATTAAATTTAAACCCGATGTCAACAACCTCAAGAAGTTCAGTGTAATTATTCCGAACAAGAAGCAATGACAATTCTTTCCTTTCTTCCTCAAACCGCAAACTCTTGTTTGGTATACCAACTGCTGTCTGAAGAAGAAAGTATCTGGAGCAGAAATTTATGGGAAAGGTCCTAGGCAAGAATTATTTTTGCTTTTGTACGTTTTATCATTACATATAAAAATTAGGTTAAAACAAACGTAACTCTGATAAAAATATTTCCAGACAGTATAATACCAGACCATGCTATGGCATCCAAGCGACCATCCCGACTTTGTCTTCCAACAGGATTAATTTATCGCTTATTATTATAAAGCAACAGGCTAATATATCTATCGAAAAACGGTAAACACGAGAAAAATTCTACTTAATCAAAAAATGCTATTTTTATGGTGAACAGTAAATTAATTTTTTATTGTGAACAGTACAGAGCGCGGTATGCTCTGACGCTTTGTTTCTAACTATTTATATATTAGCCAGACAAAAGCCAGTCTGATACAGGATCGCGTTTGTTCTTGTATCAATTAATGGTTTTAAACCAAACAAGACTTAAACTTACTTAACCAAAACAATTCAAAGTTCAACAATTCAAAGTACAAGTCCAACGATTAAACTCGATTGTTTACAAGAACAAACGTCATTTTTGTTGCCTGCCGTAAGTTTTGCTCTGTATAGCACTAATATTTGTCTCGTCAATATAGAAATATTCATAAACATAGCATACTGTACAAGGGTTTGACTTCAGGCACCGATCTACTAAAGAACCTGTATAACCGTATATTCGAAATTATATGTAATAACCTCAATGAAGATTTAAAGAAGAAACATTAAGATGAAGTAAATAACCTTCAGGGGAATACTAAATCAGGAACCCTTTCAACAAAAAAAAGGAGCAACTCTTTGGCAAACCTAATTTTAGATATTGCCAATGCAGCAGATTCCGTTCCGACCAACATGAACATCGAAATGATAAATGAAAATCTTTAAAATTTTACCAATGGGTAAAGGAAACGCCACGGTTTGGATGGATACGAGGATTTTATTTTACATGCCCTCCTTTTCACATATTTTTAATTCACTATATTAGATGGCGGAGAATAGAGTTCTGATTTGTTAAACGATCGACTTCCTCTTATAACGAATTATAATATTCTGTCAAAATGTATTGTGGTTTACAGCTCTTTATGCGCGCCGTTCGGCCTTTTTCATAAATCACATCCGTTTTTTTTTTAACTGGCTTTATATTAGGTTTAAAGTTATTATTGTGAAATAAACTTTATAATAAAGTTTTTTTTACAATAAAAAAATAATAATTTAATTTATACTAAAAATACAGTCCACGTGTATTTTATTTTCGGAAAAAGTATTTTCATGTAAAATAAAATTTGGTAAAAACCGATCAATTGACCAGTCAAAGGCACAACCCTAGAACAAATGCCAAGTAAGGGATGGCTCATTATATTGTAGCCCCCTTTTGATCTTGATTTACATGGGAAATATGATAAAAAAAAGTTAAATAGAAAAGGTACTTTTCCTATTTCCAAAATACTTAAATATTAGTAATTAATGTCGAAAATCTTTAAAAATACACAGAATAACATAGCATTCCCCTTCATCGCCATAAACTAATATATTTTTCAAACAAATCTTAAAACTTATCTTAGTAACTTTTCATTTAGCATTTTGTTCAAAAAATAAAAATATAATAGTTGTATGTGACAAGGGACCATATTACATATAACTAGGCATATATTTTAAGAAACAGAACGCTTTTTTTAATATGATGACTTATAAAACCCCCAATTGTACCCAAACCACTAAAATATAAATAACCCATATACTACATACGTCCTACATATTATTTTACATGTAAAATTTCAAGGGGTATGCTATCCCCTCCCAGAAGCTCTTTATGTAAAGTCGCTAAGCTCTGCAATAATTTCGCATGCACATCGTACCTGCTCTAAATGACTTCATTGACGGGTGAAAAATTTGCGTGAGACTTAAATTTCCAGGATATGTAATGTAAAAGTTAGGACCACAATTGTTAGTACCCAATTTCTAAAATTGGGATCATGCAAAATATACATTACTAAGTAAAAAGTTATTAGACTTTTTTATACCTTGATTAATATATAAAACGGAAGCTCTCACGGCTTACTTACGTCAATTCAGAAATCATGGTTCATGGAATTAACCTTTGCTCTCTAAAGTTTCGCCTTCACAGAAACATCACACAGAGCTTTTTCAGGAATCTTTACTTCCCGAGATCAGAACACTAGATGAGTTCGGAAACATCTGTTTCATGTTAGGCCAATAATTAGATATTTTTTCGCGACAAAAATAGTAACCGGAAACACTCGAGAGAGTCCACAGTAATATTCCATTATGTTTCCCACTCCCAACTATCATTTGTTTATATTTGTTTTAAACAATATAAAAAATCGTGTTTTCTTTCGTCAAAACTAATCAAGCACTGTTGATGGTGTAAAGAGATTGTAGAATATAAAATCATAAACCATATGATATTATTAAACGGCTTGATCGGATCATTAGAAGACAAGAAAAAAACGAAAAACTGGAAAAACTAGATTTTTTTTCCGAAAATTTATATATCCGTTATTTCTCAAGGCCCTTTGCGAAATAATAGTTAATGATATGTACTTTTGCATACCAAAACCAGGCTCTGTGGGGTTATTAGTTTTTGCACAATTACGATTTGAATTTTTTATTACACTATTTTTCAGCGTGCCTGGATGTGCCGTGGATAATGCGATGTTAATTCTGCGAAAGTAGAGGAGAAACGCACGGTAGCCGATGGGAACCGTAAAACGTAGTAATAGAGTCGTTCAGCGCGCAACGAATTACTCATCAATTTTAATTATCTCAAGAACTGCAGCAGCTACGTATTAGAATTATTTTTTTTGTGAATTGGCGAAAATTCATCTCTGTATTCCGTTAAGATTGCTTCATTTGTTTCGATTTTAAGCCAAAAACGAAAGAAAAAGCAATTCTTTGCATTAAATTGTTTATAGCAAATGATAGTTGCGACTTAAAAACATAATGGAATAATATTCTGGACTATCGTGATTGTGATGAATCACTTGGTTTCCGCTTTATGTTTGGCAACAAATCGCTGTTTGGCCTATATATGAAGTAAAGATCCCTAAGGATGATTCATGTAAACAAAAGCGAAGTGTGAGAAATCATTTCTGTTTCACACGGTCTAAGTTTTCTACACAATATTACGTTAAAAGCTGTTCATAATGAATATTCTGTTTGTAGGCATCACAATGTGCGGGGGTCCCACCACTCGATCCAGATGAAATAATAAGGCGATGCCATGCATTGTGTCAAACCTCTCTTCAACAACCAGGTAAATACTACAA
>JAUTXW010001262.1:2587500-2622500 GCA_030620095.1 Kuschelorhynchus macadamiae | reverse complement strand
CATTTAAAACAAAACTGCCTAATTTTTTTTTATTATAAAATAATGTAAAATATTTATCAAATTTTTTAATATTTGGACTCATTAATTTTTTAAATCAAAATAGGAACAATATTTTTTCATTTCATTTTTTGATAAATACTGAATTGGTTAAGTGATTAGTTTTAAAATGTTTGAAAATAAAGCCGCCTCTCATGATTTAAATTTTTATTATCGTTCTGAGTATAGGTTGCGTATTAAATAAATATGCAATGCATAATTACGTTATTTATTGACCGTCTTTAAAAATAATTACTAAAGCAATTCGGTTTTTACCAAAAAATGCTATAAAAATGCCTAAATCAAACCGATTACACGTATTTCAAATCTCTCTATCTCAGAAAAGAATTGTTGAGATTGATACGTTACTTTCATGTTCTGTTAACAAGTCGTAGGTATTTGTTTGCACATAAAATATGCTTCACTTCAAGTTCTTAGAAAGTGGAAGTGTTATAGTTCAGTTCGATTTGTTGAAAGGTAAGTTACACTACAATCAACAAACTAATAAAATTATAATCAGCTATATCACTAGAAGCTTTCTAAGAATTTGAAATTTAACATTCTAGTATATTTGATTGAAAGAGTAAGACGAGTCGGTATAGAAATTTCAAATTCTTAGGCTTTAGAGTGACCATAAAACTTAACAAAATACTAATACTCTTCTATTTCCCAGTATACTTTAAAAATACTAAAAAAAAGTACTGCATAGGCCCGGAAGGACTACCAAAGCTAAAATCCTCTAGAAAAATATCTGTCAGAAACAGAGCACCGGCAAGTCCCAGTGGAGACCACAGAAGACCATCTGGTTTAAAACCGTAAGTTGTAATATAACATCTTATGAGCTGTTCCATTTGTTAGTCTCAAACACCAAAAACGCTCAATGAGCGAAATGGTCATCAAATCATTTTCATCAATTGATTATATAAATGGTTTTAGGTCTATACACTTTTGTCTTTATTTTCTTACGTTTTTAAAACCATACAGGGTGGAACATTTAACTGAAATATATTATACAACTTGAAAACTAGTCATAACTTAAAAAGTTGTTTTACTTGTCAAATTAACTTCTTCGACTTCGGAATATTTGACAATTATAATTCGATCACGAAGTCATCTGTATAAGAATTATGATGTCATACTGTTTTCCTTTAAATGATACGCCTAGTACATATTTTTTGGGATCACTAGACATTCATGTGTGTTCTGTCATTCATGGCCATATAGAGACACAGGTGGTGACTGACTTGACTAGCACTTTCCCGACATAACTTTTTTCAATCTATTAGATGACATCAATGATCAAAAATGTCAAATTTTAACCGATTGGTCAATAGCGGATGTAAATAATTTAGCGTATTTAGTTTAAACAAAACACCCGGGATCATAAAAGTTTTATCTATTCAAATATTAATAATAATTACAACTGACTAGGCTATTCAAAAATACGCTTTACAAATTTAAGGCGTTAAAAGAGTACAATAATATATGTTGTACCTTTGGTGGGTGGTGATTGATGATGGCCAAGTTAAAAGGACATTTTCTGGAAAACTGTTGAATTTAGTTATAATCACATGTAACAGAAATTATGTCTAGAACATTCCACAGATCGCAAAATAACTAAAAGTCCATTAAAAATATATGACGTCATAATTCTTACACATATGACATCACGCTCAAATCTGTATTACAACAAATCCACTGATAAAAATATCAACTTTACTTGGGTAAAATAGCTTTATCCAAATTATGACTAGTTTTCAAGTTATAGAATTTATTCCAATTAAAGTTCCACGCTGTATAATTAAAATTACTTGTATTAAAACATTTGAAGAGAGTTTATACAAGCGCTTTAGTTCTTAGAGTAAGAATAAAAATAGAGTTCATTATTTACATATTTAGCCACTGCCAAGATTACTTCACAGTATAAGGTCGGTCGTACGACGATGCCAAGCCTAGCCAGGAACACCAATGTTTATACCAATTTATATTACGGTGAATATGTTTAAACATGATGCAATAACATTTTCATACAAAGAATAGTAATGTGTTTCCAGTATTAGTTTCTAAGTAGTATAAAGATATTGCTTTTATTGCAAAATAGTAAAATGTAAACTAAAATACCCAAAGCCGGCGTGGCTTAAAAACCAATAGCGGGTCGTGGAACTACAATAAACTTTAACATTAAAGAAATTAATTCGCTAAAAAATATTTTATTAGATACCCAGCTTTTCTTAGCGTGACTAATGCATGTGTTTTAATGTATTATTTTGTATTTATTGATATAGTTCAAATCTTCTAATTATATATTGCCTTACTTCAAGAAACAGCGTTCTAAAGGTTAGTTGACCTATGGTGCGGTAATGTGAGTTTGTAAAAAATGGCCGTTTAAGTTTGGAATTTTCTTTTAATTACTAAGTAAACAGCAAGATTTCCTATTCCAGGAAACATGTCTAATGGAAAATACCTTATTCACTTATTTTCGGTCACATGACGTATTGACCAATCCGGTTCAGTATAATATAACATTTATTTCGTCGGAGGTCATGTGAGAATCCTCAGAAGCAAACACAATGGTACAAGAAAGACTCTGAGGTGATTTTTTTGACGATTACAATAGTTTTTCCTATCAGAGAAATAAAATAATTATAGAATATATCTATACTATATTTAAATAGTCAAAGGGCGTCTCACGCTTAAAAAAACGTACTGCGATTTCGAAAATCACTCGATTTTGAATGAAATCTGGAGAAATAAGAAAGTTTCGGATGATTTCGCGCCTTTTTTTAATTTTCACTTGAGTCGGGCCAATTTTTTATATAAGTGTTGTCAAGTAAAGGAATTTAAATGGTGATTCTTTAGGTATTAAAAGTAAAAATGTCTTCGTAAACATGTTCTAAACTGGTTAGAGTTTAAGATTTAGGATATTGAAAATTAAAAAAAAATCTTTTAAATTTTAGCTATTAACATGGAAAAACAATATGACAATTGGCTATTCTATTCTCATCTTATAGCGCTCGCTTTTTTTTACTTTCCTCGCAAGTATTCCTCGTATTCTAGTTGCAAAAAAAAACATGTTTTGTCAGTTCCGTCGGTTAGTCTGTATGTCTCTCCGCGACAAAGAACTGCTTGTCCTATTTACTTCAAGTTTTGGTTAAAAATTAAAGGTCATATGATGATGACGTGGTAATATTTTGATCAAAATCCAATATGAGTGAACAAAATGGTGATCTATTGAAATGTTAAAAAAATATTACCAAGGAACTGCTTACCCATTTTATCCAAATTTTGCAGAAAAATTAGGTGTGACATGACCATCAACTGATAAGTTTTACTACAAATCCAAAATGATGTTATAAAAGTCAATGCAGAAAACTACTGTATCGATTATGTTCAAATTTTGCTCAAAAATCAAATATTATATAGGGATGAACTGGTAAAAACGTTGAGACAAATTCAAAATGGGGGAACCAAAACGGTGACCTAATTAAATGTTTAAAAATATCTGAAAAAAGTACTTATCGGATTGATTCATTGATGATATCCCCATTTTGAATATGTATTACTAAAAATGTATAAATTGCAGACTGAATATCGATTTTTAATCCAGTCTGTATAAATGTTTTTTTAAATATTTACTAAAAATGTATTCTCAAATCTGTACGAATGTTAAAATTCCGCCGCCATGTTGGCATTACAATCTTGAATTTTTAAAATGTTGACAAAAATACATGATGTGCAGTCTTAAATAACCCTAAATGCCGAATTTTAATCAAATCTGCAAACATTTCGAAATTAGTCTTGTGTGTTGATGCCGCCATTTTTAATTTTCATATACTGACTACAATTTCATAACTTTCATTTTTAAATATTTCTAGATACTGATATTTCAGCCGAATCTGTACAAATGACAAAATACGTTCGCTATATTGGCGCCACCATTTTGATTTTTGTTGTGCATTCTTAAATAATCCCCACAAATGTTAAAATCATCCGTCCGACCTGTTTACATTGTCATTTTGGCACCGCTATTTTGAATTTTTAAATGCTGACACTCTTAAATTTTTCTAGGCATCAACCTTCAGTTTAAACTACACAAGTAACAAAATTCTTCGGACGTATTGGCGCCGCCATTTTGGATTTCTAAACGATGACGAAAAAAATTCTGATTTTTTATATCCGAAAGTGTATGCATGTCAAATTTGAAAATAATCGATAATGGAAGTGGTGAAAAATCCATTACAAGATTTGAACCAGACATACAAACATACAATCTAATCTATCTATCTATCTAATAATAGTGAAGTAGGGAACGATTATTTCTTTGATATTTGTAAAAATACCTATTTGCCTCATTAAGGAATAGGTAAGAATCCTTCCTTTTGTCAACGATAATGAAATATGGCCCATTTCTTCATTTTCATACATCAAATATTTTAACAGGTCGTCATTTTGTTTCGCCATATTGGATTCATACTAATATTTTTTTGTATCAGACGTAATTTTTGTGGAAAATTAAATACAACTAAAGTTAATCGAATAAGTGAATTTTTTAGCTATACCGGAACAGACCGACCGACAGTAATGGAAAAACATGAAGATCTGTAAAAGCCCGGAACGATGATTTTTTCAGGATGAATGATATTTTCTTATGCGGGAATTGAAAACTCGCGCCGCCACTGGCATTCGTCAACAAATGGCCACTGCTTAAACATGGACCATCCCCACTTCTTGTTTTATCATAAACATTGGTCGATAGAATGTGAAAAATAGGGGAACCATGTTGGCGCATATCCCTAACGTGATTTATGAATGAATTGTGATCTCTACTTTAATTCTTACTCTAAGCTTTAGTTATTTCCCTTTAATTTAAAGCGGTTCATATATTGCTGTTTGGTGGTTCAAAACCGACCACAATGTGTCGTGGTTTTTATTTGGTACAGCAAACGCGAACTTACCGACAAAAAACCCAGCATCCAAAAATTTTGAGAAAGTTTGATAACACTTTTTTTTTCAATCCGATGATTTTTTTACCAGTTAAAAGACTAATTCCCCGTTTGTTTTCTAGAAAAGAAATTTCATTTGCTTGAATGATTTTATAACGAGGCCAAAGAAAATATGATTTTTAATCCTAAATTGAAAACATCCTGTGGAATAAAACTCAAAAATCTGACTTTGCTCGAAAATGATTTAAATGTTAGATGCATGTCAAACGTTCTGTTTTTTTTTTAATAAATTCATGTTATTTCATTTAAAAGCTACACGTTTTTTGAAAACGATACTTATTTTTAAATAACCAGAACAAAAGGCGCTATACCATCATTCTGCACTAAACAAATCAATACGTTACCTACAACACAACGTATGAACACACCGTATGAAAGAATTAGCTCGAAGTTAACTTTGATAAAAAAAATATTGACGAAGATTTTGAACTTCTTGTCGAAATGGTGCATGTTGCGGAGCCATTGGAAATAACCCTGATAAAGTTACAAATCATGTGTGGGGAAACTCCCGAGGACCCTTGGATTAGCTTAGACATTGACTATGCTTCCTTTTTAACTATAGTCGAAGCTTATTCGAAATCAACATCCAGCATACGATTATGATGTTGCGTAAAAATCTGCCACCCTTGGTTGCCAACCGACAATGCGCAGTAATCCGATCTAAAGAGTTTAATTACTTCTTAAGATCCAATGGAATTCGCCATACTTACAAAGCTCATTATCATCCTTAATCGAATGGACAGACTGTGAGATTTGTTTAAACAATGAAACAAGGATTACGGGTTATGGCTACTGAAGAGGGTGACCTAAATTTAAAATTGTGTCAGCTATTTACGCAAAACGGAAATATTTCGGAATCCTTTCTCAGATATTAGCCCAGCAGAGATTATGTTCGGAAGAATTTTTCGTACCAGAATTTAACTAGCAAAAACAAATACTCTCTTTAGCGGTGGAAAAAATATAGAAAAAATTTATTATAAAAATAACTACAGAAAATTTAGTTTGAGTGATAAAAAATGTAAAATGGAAAGATGGTATTATCGTCTCTACATAATGGAAAATGCAATATGAAATTTTAGTAGGCGGAGAGACATATTAGGCATGTAGATCAAATTTTACATAGAGAAAAAAAACTTCGAATAAAAATCACAATTTTACTCAAAATGCTACCACAAGCAAAGAAACTAGATCCTCTATTGATAGTTTTGTTTAACTTGTTGGTGACTTTTGGAATGAAAGCAATAATTAAAAAATTAATTTATGGCTCTTGTAGAGATTATGTATTTTTAATGTTCTCTTTTTTTAATTCCTTGCAGATCTTACCTGGAAATAAAGACATTTGAGCAAAAAAATTGCGGATGAATAATTTATTTTGCGAAAAAAAAGCATAACAAATAATTATAACTTTGTAAGGCACTATATGGTTATACACGTCTACAGTTTAAGAAAACAAAGTTGCCAAATTTAATTTAATTTTGTCAGCGCAGAATTCACTATTGTTTATTAGGGTTTTTAATTGCAAAGTTGAACCCCTGTCATTAGGAGCATAAAGAGAAAGAGTAAAAGGTTAGCACCAGGTTAGGTGCCGAAGACATTATCATTAAAATCGTACATTACAAAAGCTCCGCTGCCAACGTTGATACAGTCGGTAAATCGGTATCGGGTTAGCATCACATTAGGTGCCGAAGGCATCATCGTTAAACACAAAAACGGTATAACTGAGACACAAAAAATATCTGCTTAGCACCAGGTTAGGCGCCGAAAGTATTATAATTAAAAACATAATATAAAAAACAGTACAGCTCATTCACCTGGCAATGTAAAGTTTAAAATATTCACAATTCATAAATCAAGAAATGTTAAGCAATTTGACAACATTGTAAGTGTCTTCTACTTCTTCTAATACCATAGGAAGGAGTTTTTCACTGCAATGTTTTAAAAATTGTTGATAATTTGGTCAGTTTTTATTTTTTTTTTTTTGGGTCAAAAGTCCTTTATCCGCAAACTGTATTTTTTTTAATCTGTTCCATAAGACATAGGCTTTCGTTTAAAATCCGAATCTATTTTAATTCAGAACTATTGGTGAACTTTCTGATTCTGACATTGAAGATCTTGAAAATAATACGAATAACGTGGCAGAAAGATCTAGTCCTTCAAGGTCAAAAATTATTAGAAGATTAAAGCGAAACAGAGAACCACGGGGGGTACGGGGTAAATTTCATAATTTCTGAACTTTCAAAAGAAAATTATTTTTAACTATTCTCTAATTAATTAATTAATTATTTTGCTTATTTTTATGCGTGTCATGATAAATCTTCGACCCATATCTAAAACCGTTTTGAGTGGATATTTAATCCATTTATTTATTTTTAATATACAGTTTAATTTTAATAATATATTAATTTACCACAAAAATTATTTTTAACTTTTTTTTTTAATTTCAATTAATAAATATTACATTAGTTTACATTTGTACCAATTTTTTTGTTCTAAAACATACAACTGTTTTATACAGGATGTTACATAATTTGTACTTCAGTAACATAAAAATATTTTTGAAATTTTTTGGAGATCTTCATTGTTAAAAATTTTTTTAATACACGCCAAATTTTTTTATAGCATTTTTTGGAGCCTATAACTTCTCAAATACAATATTATATCACACTTGCCCAAAAAATATTGTTTGCTTTTACACAGACCTATTTAAAAAGACCAGTATAACCATCACTCTCTAACACATTTTTTTTAAATGACGCCTTTGAAACTATATTTTTCGCCAGAAGTCTCTTAGTTTCAATTAAACAATGAGACATATACGTTTTAGGTAGGTCCCAGAAATTAATATCCAAGATGGGTTTATCTAATAAAAGTACGCTATAAGGCTAAGGCTGTAGACACTGGTTCGCTTTTATCAAGTAATCCTTGAAAGTAAAATCATGACAACCACCTATAATTTTCGGAGTGTGCTACTAGCAGAGGCGAACCCTACTGGCGTTCCGTGAAGGCTAAACGCGTGTGGATAAATTACGTTGGAAGGGCCAGTCCGCGGACGAACGCTAACTTGAAAACAACGATTGTGTTGTTCGGAGAATAGCTGTGAAAGTAGCTGATGGAATTCAGCACTACAGCAGGTGTAGCACTAATGCCAACCTGTCTTTGATTCAGTGGACGTTATCCACAAAACAACAATTCAAAGTATACATGGGCAGGAAGTCGAGGAAAGTAGAAGGACGTGTGTAAACAGTGGGAAAAAGTCTTCTCGCGAAAACTTTACGGAGCATGTGTCGGCACTGACGAGTCTAAACATCAAGAGAAGAAATATATGCCCTCTGATCACTATTACAGGTGCAAAAAGGTTTTGTCCCCTGCCTCACGATAATCAATCTGAGTCTCAACACCCAGTTGGAGGTGAGAGAAAAAATAAAATGACCGCTATGACAACACCGGGTATGGCTCACTCTAGTGATATGTTCTGCCAAACACTAGTTTGACCTATAATCAATATCGGTAGGCGCAAGTAGCGATAAAAAAGGATTGCAGGACAATCAGCTACGGCGAAAGCCAATCAAGTAAACAAGTCGTGCGGTTGTAGACCACTGGAGAAACATGACGTTTGGTTATATGACTTGAAGGTGCTAGTCTATAACAATAGCCGAACACCTTCTACAAACCACGCGTTCATTGTTTTCAGATTGGTCTGCAAAAAATACTGTAGTTGTTTACAGGTCAGAGTTCGCCGTCTGGTCTTTCCAAAGTAACGAATCCATGCGTGTTTAGCCTACACGGAATGCGAATAGGGCTCGCTTCTGCTAGTAGCACACACGGAAAACTTAACTTCATTCATGGCGGAGACAAGAATTGCGGTGATGGTACTCAGCACCACAGCAGGTATGGCACTAATGGCAACCTGTCGTCTCAGTGAACGTTATCCACAAAAAAACAATTTAAAGTAACCACCACTAAAGTTGAACCGTTTAAATAACATGAAGTTTTTTTGCCATGGTTGTTGCATAGTTTGTTATCTTATATCATTATAATGGTAATACTAATTCATACCTTGAAATTTTTTTCAGACTTTAAATGTCAACCTTTTAATTAGTTGTCATTAAATTATACTCTCAAAACTAATTTTTAGGAGTTATTAAATGTAACAAAAATTAAAAATTTGTGAAACATCAAACTTTGCCAAATTCTGGGGTGCCGGTTTTTTAATTTAATAGTTTATAGAAAAACGGAATATTTCAGAAAAAATAAAAAGAGGTGTTCCATCTCCTCTTCCTCCGGAGAAGAAACCGATCATTATTCGATAATTCTAGAAGACAATGACTTAACTAGATCGCCAACCAGGTCATCCGGGACATATAGCAGGTAACAAAAGATAACAACTATATGTATACTTAACATAGGACTTGGAAATAGACAACTTGGTTATAAAAAAAAATCTTTTTGACGTATTTTTATAAGCTTCACTTGTATGTAATAATGTATATATCCAAATAGTCTAGATAACAAACTCAAAATGATGTTAATTCTTGCTACTGCTAGTAAAAATATCGGGACTCGAGATGACGTTTAGAAAAATATGCAAAATTTTCAAACTTGCACATAAACATCAAAAATTATTAACAAATTCAAGTTTTAAAAGAAGGAGTTTAGCTTTTTGCAAATAATTCGAAACTATTAACATTTAAGAAATAAAAAAGGGATTCTTTAAGAGGAAGAAATTTGCAATAAAAAAAAATGGGAGTCTTAAAACTCTATGTTAATAATTTTAATTTAATGTTGAAAATAGAGTGGTGCGGGTCCGATCCCCGCTCGTACCATAACTTTTGCTGTTGATTATAAATATTTCTAAAAATATTATTTCAAAGTTTAAAAATAAACTGATAAAATACTTCTATTCAAAATTTGGCTCATACGGGCATAACGTAAAATTATAAATTTACAAACATGGACGGTACCTAATAGCGATGTCAGATTTGACATCCAGTCAGGAACGCCGCGCCACAAAGTTAGAATATTTGGCAGAATAAACAAAGGTTATGATACTGGTGGGTTTGAATATGCGCAAGTTCTAACGAATTGCTTATCAGTGGTACGATAGCGCAACTGGCTAGAGCGATAGACTACTGATCCAGAGGTGCGGGTTCGATCCCCGCTCGAACCATAACTTTTGCTGTTGACCATATTTCTAAAAATATTTTAAGTTACTGCGTTACTGAAAAAACGTGTTTTCTAATTTTTTTTAACGGTATCTAATTTATTTCTTTCGAAAACAGCAAAGAATTCGCACAATAAAAATATTATAAACTCCAGTCAAAACAAAGCACATATAATGTTTTCATTGTATTACCTAAACCTTTTTAAATATCTGCAACTTATGAAACGAAAACAAATGTAACAACACTAATATAATTTTAGTGTAATAACTTCATAATAAAATAAAAAAATAGAAACAAATGATGACAAGTAGCTTATTTTAACGTGTCTGGTATTTATAAAAGGATAAAAAAATATGTATATTTTTTTTGTTCCCTGTGCATTTTTGAGAACATTTTGTTAATTAATAAATTTTCTAACCTAATATCTTTCGTTATTTTGCTACAATATTATTTCATAACTTTACTTAACCGTTAATTTTAAATTACGAATCTCAAAAGCAAAATTTAAAAAAAATGAGTCATACTATTTCTCGAATATTCTGCAATGACAGTGTATAAAAGAAAGGATTTATCCATATGGGTTTAAAAAAACTGAATTATTTTTTAGGCCTAGTTTATCCTGTTCACTGGCCAAATCGACCACCTCCAGTGCATTAACAGTAACTTGTGACAAGACAACCCGACCGCCCCCAAAGCCCCGAAGCCGTTCAAAAAGCAGCCAGAAGACAGTGAAACTGATATGTGTTCAAGAATCACAGTTAAGATCGCCATATTGCCCTGACCCGAATAATTGCAAAATTTGTCGACCTCAAGACATCGCTAGTTTCCAGAATAAAAGAAAATTTAGCAAAAAATAACTAAAATCAATTACTACTAAGTAATCATGCGGTTCATAATTAAATTCACTAAAACGCTTCATTTAATTATCAATCTAATTTTATATTAAACAAAACACACAAAGACAAATCTTTTAAATAGGATATAAACGAATGCACAAAAATCCACGTAGAAATGCTACTCAAAAGTTTGCCATAAAAACGTTTTAACAAAATACGATTTTAAAATCAAATTCCCACGTAAATAACTAGGGAATTTTATTCAAACAAAACTCAAATGTTATGAAAACTAAATACATAAATATCCAATAAATAAGAATAAACAATGTAAATTAAATAATAGAAAGTAGCAGCTAGTAGATTTTTCTAATATGAGCATTGCAATTGTTTATATAATGAGCCCAAACTTGTTGCACATTATACTTTTGGCACCTATCGTTCAAATTAAAAAGATAAACCTGTGTTAATGCGACCATCATATCTCTCAGTGTACGTATTTCAAAATGACTAAATTTCATAATACATCTCCAATACTTTTTTAGATTAGAAATTACACATTTCTATTCATAGCAGTAAGTAAGTTAGGTTCGACTAGAAAAGGTGCAAACTAAAATGAGAAATGTCTTAGATATATCCAAATATAGCAATAACAATGATAGATATTTGTTGAAATGTTTTTATCGTATTACCTTTTATGCCAACGTTTTGAGTAGCCTACCTTGATTTTTGCACATACGTTTGTCCTCTAATTTCGGTAGTTAAGGTTCGTCTTTGTGCATTTTGTTAGTTTGTTTAATATAGAGTGAAAATGCCAATTTAAAAAAAGCGTTTCAGTTTTCTAACTAATGAGCCAAAAAATATGATGTTTCAAAATATACTTGAAGGATATAGGACCACTTTGATATGAAGTTTTAAATTCGAAATAATACACAGATTTCTATTCACCTTTACATTAAACAGTAGCCTGGTACTTTGCTGATTATTTTATAATATTGTCCGTCTCTTGTATGTTGTCTCGTTCATGTATTTCAATGTTATTTGTATTTTGATAGTAATAAATTATTTAAAAAATAATAAGTTCTTTAGTTTTAAAAAATTGAATTAAGAATTTTCAAGAGCACAGTCCAATTTTTCTTTAAATCAATATCTACTTGTCATCATTTTAGAAAAAAAATCTTAATACATACCCTATACTTTTAAAATATTTTAAATATGCAAATACCATTAACAAGGTGTTGTCTTATTGTCAAGAATTTCAATTATCAAAAATTATCCTGGATTTTCTGAGACTGACGTATAGTGCAGTACAAAAACCCAAAACAATAGCTTTCTTATAAAAAAAAAGGTTTCAGGTGCAACTAGCTAAAATCTTACAAAATGTTCATATAAGTTTTTTGTATGCCAAATACAATAGTAATTAGAAACAATATTTTTGAGTATTTTTTTAAAATTTTTTTATATAAAAAGTTTGAATAAAAAAAACAAAAATAAAAAATATATACATTTACTATAAATTATTATTATTACATTTATTACTTTTTCACTTCCTTGATAAAAAAACAGTATATATACTTAGGATATCTCAGTATATTCTGGTAAACTTTTTTTTTAATGAAAGAGAAAACGTACGCCATGATCATCGTGGTATTGTGGTATCTAATTTAAATTGACTGTTATTTTACATAAAAAAATAATTTATATAAAACTTAAATGAAAAAGAAACTTTTTACAAAAGCTGCTAGTAAATTCATAACGTGCATCAATTTTTAATAACACTTTGATGACTCCTCATAAATAAAGCCTTTTAAATATCCCCGAAACAAATAATTGAAGAGATTGATATCTGGAGTTTCCTACAGTAACTGTGTAGTAAACAATAATTTCAACCATGCTTGATTGGAGTAGTTCGTAATAATAGCTGTGATGTAAGCGAAAACTTCATTCGGAAGAAACCAATGTTGAGTTATTGTTGCGAAAACACTATATCCACTAGTTAGAACAAAAATAATAATTTATGTTTGAGCTACATGCTTTATTTATTAAAATATAGAAAAATATGTTACGTATAAAAGTTATAAAACTTTAACTAAGGCAGCTTTTCAAAAAAAAAAGCAAATATGACAAATAAGATGCGTAATAAATAAATCAATATTGACTTAGTTCTCGTAAATTGTACAATATTATATCAATAAATTCTTGGAGATTACAAATGAAGAAATTTGATATAAATTACAAAGTTCCTGCCAAAAAAGGCAGAATATTCTGATTGACTCCACATTTACCTGTATGTACGATTATACTTCGAATAGACCAACCAACAAATGGAAAATTAAATACTTTGCTCTTTATTGGTAGACTTGGAAACCGAGAATCCTACGATTTAGGTAGAAACCTTAAAACTTTTTTATTTAAAAGCTTTTTCATTTAAAAAAAAATATAAATATACAGATACCATAAACCAAAATATTGATTAGTTATGTAGATCTAATTATCCCTGACCCACAAAAACAGATTTTAGTAGAATGAACTTCTCTAAATACGGAAATGACCAGCAAAAAGTTGAGGTTTCCTTGATACATTAAACAAAGCACATGCTGAATGGTACCATTTAATGTTTATTTTAAAAATGGTTTTGCTAGTTACTCCTATATCTCCATTATATTTACAATTTATATTAAGATAATATCTAAGAAATGGTGGTTACATTTTCTCTCTTCAGAAACTAGCAGTAATCACCCATCTTGGCATGTTCCCCTAGTCCTTGATACCGAATTTCTATTTTCCTGATATCTTGATGGAATCTTTCGCCTTGTTTTCACTAATCGCACCCAAGTTCCCAGTGCTTGCTTTCACTAATCGCACCCAAGTTCCCAGAAAAAAAATGTGAATAAAAAAACGAATTTTCAATGACATTCGGCAAGCAAGCGAATGGTAGGAGTCTAAAAGTTCATTAACAACTTTTTCGTAGTTTTCATTGATCTTTTTGCCTGAAAATCCCCTCACTAAACTTACAAATGATCTATCTCTAAGTTCTTGCCTGGTGAGATTTTCTATAAAATAAAATCATCCAGCCAGTTTCTAATTTTTGGACCAATAAAAACTTTTAAGTTTAATTTGGTATCACTTGAATTGGTAAAAAGTTGTCTTAGGTATTTAAATAATTTAGCCTCTTTATTCATAGCCTTCACTCACTCAAGATTTTCCTAAGTCCAAGTCCAATATCAAGAGGAGACAAAAGACATGTTTTGAATCTACAAGAGACACATATTTAACATTTTACCTCCTGGTTGGAATCTTTCCGTTCCGGCCAAATTTTTGTCATATAATTGTTCGTAAAACCTCCCTGAAACCCCATTAAAACCGCTATTATTTATAAATCACCACATATCTTCCATTTGTGCCGATTTCAGTTGATTCTATATAAAACGTCATAGTCTTCTTTCAGTGTCACTGAATAGAACTTGTATGGATGATTTTATATTTCCATTATGTAGTAATACAGCTTTTAAACTGTATTTCGATGAGACTATTAATAACCGCCACCCACAATGAAAATGCTCGATATTGAGTTCCTCCGTTAAACCATAGGTATCAGTACACACGCATAATGAATTTTCCATATTATAAAATATAGAAAACTTTGCATTTTTTTAAATCACAGTTTTTGTTTCTTTAAGACAGGAACCAAGAAATTAAACTCACTTTATCGGACTGGCATTGACTTTATGATTTCGATTTCACAGCGTTTCGAATGGTAACTATCTCCAATCATTTTCAAGTGTAAACTAAATGCTAATTCTGAAGCTATGGGCTAATACACTGTGGTGGTGCGTGAAATCTTCGCTGCCTGAGCCGTGGGAACCAAGACGTGGTGTGTCGGTGTCGGTATACTGTTTTTCTGAGCTGCCCGATACGGCGTTATTAGCGTCATTATATCCCAGAATAATACCTTGCCAATCTAGAGGCAAGGTTTATACTAGGAGTCTGTATTTTGAGGAACAGATTTTATGGCACCAGGCAAATTCGAATATTCGACTTTTTGCTCTTTTTTTGTCCTTGTCATGTCAAACCATAAACTGCCAAAAGGCATACTGTTTCTCTTTCCTTTCATCCATTGCATCAATAACACGTTACAACTTACAAAACAGAGGACTTCAATGCGTGTCTTGATCTCCGATTAAAACCCTGAAATATAGCTTTTTTACATTTTCAGAAAATAGTCTTGCTTGCTTCACAAGAAATTCTCCACAAATATAACAGAACTTGTCAGAGCAAGTTTTGTAACTACCGCGCGTTTGGTATCAAGTTTTCGTTGTTTTGAGTTAAATGTACAGTTGACAAAAACTTTCCTAACCCCACACAACCCCTCACACAAAGTTACTAAGTTAACCAAAAAGTTAGAAGAAGACTAATATTGTATATTTCATATCACATTATCTTTTAGCTTTAAAATGTGTGACCCATCATACCTATAAGAATTTTTTGAAATTTTTTTTCATTATTCCAAACGTGTTTCCTTGTAAAAATAGACGGAGGTAAACTGGGAGTGACGCCACTAAGAGAATTAGTTTTAGAGGTACATTGGGCGCAAAGAGTTCGGAGACATCATAATGCTATATTCTTGGCACAGACTGCTATATATGTAAAGAACAAAATGATGTTGACTGTTGTACATAATAATAATCTACTTATTTCACCTAAATTATAGTTACGAACAAGTTTTTTTAAGTGATTTCAGTTCTTTTACAGTTTCATCTTTAGCTTTCTTAGGAATATGTAAACGTTGTATTTTAACATGTATCAATTTGACATTGTTTAAGCTTTTCAAGAAAAGTAAAATGAATAATTAAATTTGGCATTTGTTCGAGTAATTGATACACTTTTTTCTGTCCACACAGAAGGGGTAAATAAAGCATGTTTTTCTGTACATGTTTCTAATAAATAATTACCATATTTATCGACAAGTTCGTTTTGTGATTTGTATGACATAAGATCAAAGATAAAGCAATCTGACACTTCATTGGGACTTAAATCAGTTACCAAATGTGTTTTTTAGATATTTTCCGATATCAGTCTTCGATTTGTATTCAGAAATTAATCCAAGAGACTGAATTGTTCAGGTATTAATGTAAATGAAATCGGCAACCGTTTATGCTCTAAGCCAGATACCAAGTAATGCCATATGGATGTGATTTTCAGATCTACAAAGATAGTATTCGGATTTAACAAAAGGTGATATTTTTCAACAAAAGTTTTACGTTCTAATAGAGAGAGACATCATCATTCATAATAAGGACTACTAAGGAATATAATGTCTATTCTGAAGTATATGAATTGAAAAAAACTGAAAAAAAGAACTTTACGCAATAAGAAAAGTTTCAGCACTGCTTAAAATACGAATGTTTGTTTCACATGTAAATACAATAATATTGTTTTCTGCATCGTTTACTAATAAAAAATTAAGTAAATTTCCTTTACCCGGAACTTTTCTCGTTCTTATCGTCTCTCCATTTCTTAGGAATAGTGAAGTGTGACCCAATTTAGTTCAGTACATAGTCACAGTATATATGTGTTACATAATATACTGTCTTTTCAAACATTTTTATTGGGCGCCATTTTGTTCCATCATACACGATTCCTACCAATATTTTACCAGTTTCTCTCTACCTATGCCACACTTTACTTTTGGGCATAATTTAAAATAAATTCAATAAGAAGTTTTTACATTGACACATACCGCCGTTTTGCCACGACATGTTGAATTCGTACCAAATTATCATTTTCACAATTAATTTTTCTAAAGTCAATTGAACAAGATTTGTTTACGTTGATTTTTTAAAAATTGTATTTGACCGTATCCTAAATTCATACCAATACTTTATCAGTTTATCTCTATATCACATTAAATTCTTGCACAAAAATTGAAATTAATTTAATAAGTAGACTGATTTTTTTAAATATTTTATTAGGCCCCTATTTTGTTTTGCTATATTAGTTTAAGATCAAAATATTACCAATTAATTCCTATGTAACACTGATTTTTGTGCAAAATTTGAGTTAAATTTTTTCCTAAAATTTTAAATCAATTTGATAAGTATGCCGCAAACTGACACGCAGAATGTCAGACAGACCGACGAAAAACATATTTACTGGCATCTAGGGACGCTAAAACGTGAAGATATGTAAAACTTTTCACAATTACAAACATTTTATTCAGCCGTATGTACCGCCATCTTGAATTAGTTACGGCACATATTTTGAAATCAATGAATTAGGTAGTTTCTTCTGGTTGAATTTTTAAATATTTTGTTATGCCGCCATTTAGTTCCGCCATCTTGGATTCGTACCCTATTTTACCATTTGAATCTAACCTAATACTCTGATGTTTATACAAAATTTGAAACAAATTGGATAAGTAGATTTGTAATAGTAATTTTTATAACATTTCACTAGGCCGTCAATTTGTTTCGCCAAATTGGATTTTGCCAAAACATTACCAGGTTATCTCAATATGATCCTTAATTTTTGATCAAAAGTAAATCGGGTAAGTACTTTTTTAGCTATGCCGCGAACAGACAGACAGACAGAACGACGAAATTGACAAAACATGTTTTCGGCATCTAGGGAGCCTGAAACGTGAAGATCTGAAAAAATCTCGGAGGGTGATTTTTTTGCGAATACAATACTTCCCTTTTACGAGGGAAGTAAAAATTTCACCTTTACTCGTTAATCCTGTGGCTACAAATAGTCTAGAGATAAAATGTACTCGTCCGCCCAATTTACCTATAAAAAACCCTTTTGATAAGGAAGATGCTTTCGCGCCCAGATTACCACTGCCCTTAAAAATAATAAGCTGAACTTGTCAGAAATTTCGGGTCGGCTAGTGATTATTTATCTTATGTTAGATATATTGTTTTCTTGAAATTATTATTTCTGCACCTAGATGATTTTTTATTCTCGAGCATAGACCACAAGAACCTAGACTTAAGTTGTAATAATTCTGAAGTTTTGAAAATATTTTATACAAAACACCTTTCCGACTGATTTTTTTTAATCAATCATTTAGTCCCAAGAAACAATATTGTTTATAGTAGGGAACAAAATAACAATAGAAAAATATAAAAATGTATACACATTGTTATAAATTATGAATAAATTAAAAACTGTAAATAATAAAGGGAACTAATTAATAACTAATATAAAACACATAAACGTATAAACATTATTATAAATTACAAATAAATTAAAAACTGTAAACATTCAAAAAATATATATAAAAGATATTAATTCCTTATAAAATATTTCTTTAAGTGTTTTTTAAAAGTATCAATTTTGTTAATATTTTTTAATCGTGTTGGTAGATTATTGTAATAATTAACCCCACTGTGTAATATACATTGTTTGCCAAAATTACTTTTAAATTTTATGGTGGAGAAATAATCGGTTTTTCTTGTATTATGGTCATGAATGTTATTATTTCTAATAAAATTTAAATTTGTATTTTTCATATTTTTAGCTGATGAATGGATAAAAATACATAATTTAGTTTTATACATCATAGAAATGTTTAAAAGATTTTTGGGCTTATATAGGTTAATGGTGGGCTCCAGATATGGTAAACGGTAAATAGATTTTATTGACTTATTTTGTAATTTTTCCAATGGTTTTATTGTTTTTTACAAGCAGCGCCCCACACTGATATTAGATACTTTAATTTTGAATAAATGAAAGCAAAATATATATATTTTAACAAATTAAGAGAAATATAGTTACGAATTTTAAACAAAACTCCTATTATTGGAGAAATTTGTACTCTTAAATATTCTATATGTGGCTTCCGAGCTAAATTTTGATCTATATATAAGCCTAAAAATTTAATACACCTTGAATAATTAATTTGATTATTAGAAAAAAATATTGGTGGAATATCTGTATTTTGAATAATATTCGATATATTTTTGCAAAATTATCTGAAGTATAGATAAGGGTGATATCATCAGCAAATAATTTAATGGAGCCTTCTACATTTAACAGAGATACAGAATTTATATAAATTAAAAATGAAATTGGAGCCAATATAGATCCTTAGGCACACCACATAAAATTGATGACTGCTTTTATTTCTGCCAATCTGAACAAACTGCTTTCGATCCAACAAATAATTTTGGAACCAATTATATATAGTATCTCTTATACCGATATGAAATAAGTTTTTAAGCAATATTTTATGGTCTACAGTGTCAAAAGCTTTACACAAATCCAAGGATAATAGGCAACATTTTTCATGTCTATTTAAAGCAAGTTGAATTTGTGTTACTAAATCAATTGCTGCTACCTCAGTGTCTTTGGATTTGCGAAAGCCGTACTGATCAAAAAACACGATATTCTGATTTTCTAAACATTGTTCCACTTTATCGTAGATAAATCTCTCAATTATTTTTGAAAAAACTGGCAGGATAGGTATAGGCCTGTAGTTATTTGGGTCACTTTTTAGACCATTTTTAAAAATAGGAAAAAATTTGGCAATTTTTAATTTGTTGGGATATATTTGTTGCTTGAAAGAAGTTTTAGATTAGATGACATAAAATTGGAGTAAGTTCACATTTGGTAATTTTAATAATTTTTACTGGTATTTCGTCATATCCGCAGGCTTTAAATGGATCTAAGAATCTATTATTTCAGCAATTGTTTCTTCATGTATGTATATCTTCTATGTTTAAAAAAATTTAATGTGAATTTTCGGTGTATTCGGGAGAATTTCCAGATGGAATCTGTTCTGCTAATCGTTAACCAACGTTTATAAAATGCTTATTCATTTCCTCGCAGATCTCTTCTTCAGCTTCAATTTGTTTATTATTAATATAAAGGTGGTCAATTTGTGTTTTCTTTTTCGCTGGTTTTCCGTGGAGTAAAATATTTATATTTTCCCATAATACTTTCTGATTTCCTGTTGTAAATATTTGGTTATAATAATCTCTTTTTTTTTTAATCGAATCATCTTTTTTACATTTTTGTTTAAAGTTTCATAAATTTCACAGAATTCTTTATCTGTTGGCTGTTTTTTTCTTTTTATGGTAATATTTATCTCGATTTTTAATTAGATTTGCCAAAGATTCGTCAAACCAGGGTTTTGAATTTTCTTTAATTTTTATTTTCCGGATATAAGAGTTAACTGCAAAAACTGTAATAATTTTGTTATATATTAAGTCAGGATCTTCAGTATAAGATATTTCATCGTTTAGTTGAATCAAATCACGTTTTAATTTGTATAAGTTAAATTTTTTGATATCAATATACATATATTTGGTTTTTTGTTTGAATGAAATTGGTATATTAATAATTTGGCTTTTATGATCGGATATTGGGCTATTAATAAAATTTACTGCAATGTCTTTACTTGAATTTGACAAAATATAGGTTTCGGAATTTCCAAAATCTCTTGTGGAATTTTTCATTACACAAGTAAAAGCTGTTTGAATAATAAATATCCTTTAGGTTTTTAGTTTCATTGTTTATCTCCAATATATTAATATTTATATCTCCAATATATTAATATTTATATCTCCAACATATTAATATTTATATCTCCAACTATAACACAGTTCAATTTATTTTTTGAAAACCCTTCGAGTGTTTTATCCAATAAATTTAAGAATCTAGATGTATTTGTAGAAGGAGGATTATATATTCCACAAATAGTTAAATTCGGTTTTTTAATTTGGACGGTTACCAAAGATAATTCTTCCTCAATTTATTCTATAATTTCATAATTAAATTTAGTAGTATGAATAAATATTTCTAAACCACCTCCCCTTTTCGCCCTTGTTGCATAAACACTGTTAAAATTTTTAAAATTATAATATTTAATTTCTTCTTTAGTTACCCATGTTTCAGAAATAATAAAAATTTCAACTTTTTCTCTGGAAATAAGAATTTCATTCAAACATAAAATTTTAAGATTATTTATTGTTGGTTTAATCATCGTAATTAATATATTCTTTGGCTCTATTTATTTTATTGATGTATACCGGACGCTGCTCAGAGTTGGCTTCATGATTATAATTTTGATTTGTTATATACTTTTGGTTAATAATCTTGCAATTGATACCTAAACGAATTTCCTGATGTATTTTTTTAAAAGTGCATCCTTTAGTCTCCACATGGGTAATAAACTTTTTTGAAAATTTAGATTGTCTTGTATATTCAATCGTATTCAATTCATTTAAAAGTTCCTCGCTTGGGTAATTATGTGTTAAACCAATCATTACTATTTTAGAATTTTTCATTGTTGGTATAACAACAGAATAATTTTGGTCCAGTATTTCCGAACTTAGAGTTTTCATTCTTTCAATTTCTTCTTAAGAGTTCGCTTTAATTATAATGAAACCATTTTTTAGCTCTTTCACGTTTTTTATGCAAGCATTGGCTTTCATGGGGTTAATTTTTGCCTGTACGTCATTCCTCGTTTCAATACTTGTTTGCTTTTTCTTCGGTTTAATGCATAATGAAAACAAATTTATACTAGGTATTGGATTTTGTAGCACCTCAGAGTACATTATTAATTTTTTCATCAATAATACTTAATTTTGTTTCTGATTTACTTTCAAAAGTTTCTAGTTTATTAGAGAGTTGGTCCAACTTATTATATACATCAATTAACATATTTTTCAATGCTTTGTTTTCTTCTTGGAGTTGCTCTAAGATTTTTATCATATCTGGCTGTTCATTGGTTTTATAAATACGAGTTACTACTTCTTGCTTATTTTTATTTATTTCTTTCTCATTAGGACTTGAATTTTGGGGTTTTCTCAACTTTGAATAACCTGCTTCCAACCTATCCTGAGTACATATTTTAAAATCATTCACAAATTTTTACTATATATTGTCTGTTGGGTATTTAAGGGACAAATAACTACTTTCATTGTCACTTTTGTCTTCTTCAACATTTTTTTGGTTAACATCTGCCACTTTTGACTGTGACAGTATTTTTTTCTTTTTAGATCTCATACTTTACATTCTGGCTTCTTCCAAGTAAATCCTTATTTACAGACGGTCCTTAAAATTTTATCAGTACTTTTAATATATTTTAAGAATATTTGGAGCTAATATTTCACAAAAAAAAACTAATTTAAAAATGATACTATTTATGGTAATATTAAAGGTGCCTTTACTCTTTTTTATTTTTTTTATTTATTTCAAATAGCACTCATTCGTTGTTTTAGTAAGCTCTCAAGTATTTGAAGTTCAAAATTTTAAATATAGTTTTTGTAGTTACTCTAGGAAACTAATTATATAATACAGATTTTAATGAGGGAAGATACGAGCCTGAAGATTATATATATTCCCATGAGTTCAAAGATGTTAACGAAGAAGCAGAAGCCGCAATTACCCATATTCCTAGAAGCATTCGCCGAAGCATATGCCAAGAAATGAAAGCCTTAAGTAAAAAATTAGGAAGTTCCGTGTCAAAACCTAATAGCTACATGGATTACATTTGTTAGTATAAACAAGACTCAATAATATCTTTTTTTAATATTTTAACATCGTCAGTTGGTGGAGTATGATCCCGTTTAATTCTGTATCTAGTAACTTGGTAATATGTGCATATATAAATTGTGTTATTTTTCACTTTGCTGTATAAAAAGAAGGATTTGTCATAAGAGAACTTCCGGGTAAATGGGTAATACTAATATCTAAAGGAATTTACCCGAAAATTTCCTTGTAATGAATTCTTCCTTTTGTCCAGGAAAATGAAAGTTAACACATTTTGTAGCTCCCTTTTTTTAATAAAGAAGAATTATAACACATATCAACCTTTGTTTTATGTTAAAAAATATACCCGGATTTTTTTAAGTTCTCTATCCACAGACGTATTATTACTATATACTATTCATTTATATTATAATTTTTACATAGAAATACAAAAATCAAATAAATGTGCCGTGCCTGTTCTGCTGGTAGAAGAATTGCCGCCTATGTGAAAAATATTCAAAAATTTTTCATATTTGCTTAAATAATCCCATCCAAAGTAGGTACGTTTATTTATATAGGTACAGAATTTTTATCGTCATTTTATTAATTAGAAATTTTACTAGGCCTATTCTCAAACAAATCTGGATATCAATTTATCTTTAACATATCTACATGATAAATTAGCAAATAATCACTAAGATAATAAAATGGCAACGTTACTCCGAGCTTGCCGCATTTGTTAGTTCCATTCATTAATTGCACAGTGTTGCTAACCTAAGGGTTACCCCTCTTAACTTATGGATAAAAATGGTTTTTAGGGGAAAAATGTTTTTTTTTATTATTATTTCTGGTTAAATCTGATTTATTACCCAATTTGGAATTTCAAATTTTTCATTCGATTCTTCAAAACTAGCGCCAGCCCACAACTTTTTTCGAGAGTGTAAATATGTATAGGATGATAATTACACATATATAAACCGGCCGATTACAATACTTAAAATTTTAACTTTTAAACTTTGATTTTTTAATTTAAATTTATCAAGTACATTTAAGCATAAAGTCACTAATAATTGTAGCCTCCTAATAAGCAAGCCACTTAAATTGTTAGACCCTTAGGGTAAATTAAATTAATCTAAAGTTAGAACCATATGACATGTCTATGTATGCCCTTTCAAGCAAAATTAGCACAAATCTTCGAAATCTGCACAATGTTTTTTTTAAATCGTACTTCCTTCTGGTTATTTGGCTATTCAAAGGGATAAAGCAGTGTCAATTTTAAGAACATTACCGGAAGTTAATCATTTGGACCGAATCGTCAACTTTAATTTTCTTTTAATTTTTACATTTTTACTTCGCTAGTAAAACGGAAATATTGTAATCGTGAAAAAATTACCATTCAAGATTTTTTCAGATCTTAATGTTTCAAGGTCCCTAGATGCCGAAAAACATGTTTTCTTGATTGCGTTAGTCTGTCTATTCGCGGCATAGCTGAAAGTCCACTTAGCCGGTTGACCTCAAATTTTGGTCCAAAATTAAGGGTCACATCAAGGTGACCTGGTAACAATAAAAAAGCATTAATGACAAACAATTTACCAAAACAAAAATCGAGTATTATGTAGGAATCAACTGATAAAATATGGGTGCGAATCCAGGCCAGCTAAACAAAATAGTGGCTTAATAAACATTCCGCCTGAAAAAACTACTCCATAGATTAATTTTAAATGTTGTACAAGAATTAACTGTGGTGTAGAGATGAACTTGTAAAACTCAAGACGGCGAAACAAAATAGCGGTTATATCGTGAAAAAATCACCCTTCCATAGGTTTATCTGTCTGACAGTTCGAGGCCGAGCTAAAAAACTGCTTATCCGATTAACTGCAAATTTTGGTCAAATAAGGGGTCATATGGGGACGATATGGTAATATTTTGGTAAAAACCAATATCGCGGAACTAAATGACGGCTTAGTGAAATGTTAAAAAAATTATTACTAAAAAACTAATTATCCAATTTACCTCAATTTTGCACAAAATTCAAGTATTACACAGGAGTGAACTGCTAACATTTTCGTACGAATCCAAGATAGTAAAACAAAATGGCGGCATGAAACACTACTTATAAGATAAATTTCAAATTTTATGCAAGCATTAAGTGTGACAAAGAGATAAGATGGTAAAATTGTGCTACAAATCCAAGAGGTCGAAAGAAAATTGCACCCAATTAAATTTTTTTAAAATTCAACATAAAAGCTCTTATTCAAATGACTTTAAATTTTGCAGAAAAATTCAATGTGATATAGGGATAAACCGGTAAGAATTCACTATGACAGAAAAAAATATCGGTCTTAAAAAAATAGAATCTAAAAACTCTTTATTCAATTTAGTTTGAATTATGCCCAAAATTCGAATGGGCAAAGGTAAACTATTGGTACGAATCCAATATGGTGAAACAAATTAGCGCCCAATAAAACAAATTCCTTGCCTTTTATTAGCAATGGAAAAGTGTGGTCCAGTTTAGTGCGGTACATAGTAATTTAGTCACATGTCTATACTATCTTTTCAAACATTTTTATTGGCGTTTGTTTCATAATGTTGGATTCGAACAAACATTTTACCAGTTTCTACTTACTCACACTTGATTTTTGGGCATAATTTATAATCAGAAGATTATTACGTTGATTTTTTAAACATTTTATTTGGCCGCCATCTTGGATTCGTACCACAACTTTTTTTACACAGTTTATCTCTATATCAAACTTAATGCTTGCACAAAATTTGAAATTAATCTAATAAGTAGTTTTTTCAGGCTGATTTCATAAATATTTTATTAAGCAGCTATAATGTGTTGGATTCATACCAAAATGTTACCGGTTTTATTATGTAACACTTGATTTTTGTTCATCTATATACAACTAATTATTACATAAAATTTGAAATTAATTCAATTAGTTTCTTCAAGCTGAATTTTTAAATATTTTTTCAAGCCGTCATCTTGGATTCGCACCAAAAGTTTACCAATTGATTCTTACGCAATACTTCATTTTTGTGCAAAATTTGAGGTAAATTCTTTAAAAGAGTTATCTACTAATAATGTTTTTACATTGGAACTAGGGACCCCGAAACGTAAAAATCTGAAAAAATTTCGGAGTGTGACTTTTTTATGATTACAATAATTTTACCAGAGAGGTAATACTTGAAAAGACAGTAATATGTGTTATTAATGATTATGTACAAAATAAATTGGATCACACTTCACCATTTCGAATAAAAGAAATTCATAATGAGGGAAGTTCCAGGTAAAGGAAATTTAGCTATCTTTTTTTACTAAGCTTATGTAATGTAAATAAATAAATTGTCCTATATTACCAATAAGAATATTATGTTAACTCTTTTGGTATCTGCGGAAAATTCCATTTTGGCATTCTTAACACATTCAATCAACACTTGATTTAATAGTGTTCCATATTTATCTGGTACTTCTTGAAGCCTCGTTATTACTTGCTTTTATTCGAAGTCAAAGCAAATTCAAAACGAAATTAAAGAAAAATACCTATCACATTTTTATAAAAATGCAAATTATTATTAATGAATAACACAATAATGGACCACGCACATTACGGCTTTAGTGAAATTTGCTGATTTTTTTATGTAGTTCACCAGGCACAATCTATCCCAGGACTAGTTCAATCCATACATACATATTCAATACATGGGCAAACAGGATGACACCAAATTAGTTTTTTAATATATTTTAGGTTTAGTGCTTTCCAAAATAAGATGTTTGTTATACATATATGTCTGAAAACCCTTTCGTTCTGGGAAATAACGAATAACGTTTACAATATATCTAGAATAAAGCATTTGCTGACTTCTGTTCATAAAAAAAAATATTTTTAAAAGTACTCTTCGTAAAACTAAATCAAATTAGACTTTTGGTTTGCATTAATTCGTAAAAAGCTGAAAATAATTTTTATTTCACTTTGGGTACACTAATTAAAAGTAATATCAGTTTGCGACGGTTTCTGAGGTTTCTAAATTTTTGACACTTTCACTTTTTGGCTTATAACATTTAAAGGGCGCCTCGTACAGAAAATGTTACTCTTATCAAAATTAGAGAGCATTCTGCGTCGAATGTCCTTCTTAAACATTAAATTAGGTTCAACGATTTGGTCATAATAACCAGCATTTAAACACGAGCAAATTTTTCGACTGAAAGTTCATTACGCTCACTTTTAAACTACTCCAACTCAAAAATGTAGCCTACGAGAGTTCTAGAGCATGAAATTCTACCTTCAGATAGCAGCTTATTTTAAAATGTTTCTCGTTCCTACGCATAGATACTTGCAAAAAAACAAAATTAACTCGTAGGACATCTTGTCCGCTCTTCTGCAGTCTCATGACGTTTGAAACCAAAATTACCCACATTCGTCTAGAAAATCGAATTTTTACACAGTTTGACCATCCAGTTTGGTTCCCTGTGTTTTATTTGGGAGGGCTGAGGTGGTCTGAGGTTGGTTAATGGAGGAAGGGTAGGTCCTCCGTGTTTATTATGTCATGAAGTATGGCCCTATACAAAAATTGAATATTATTTTTTTAAACTAATAATTCAACATTAAGGATCATTTACTAGTATATTGAATACACTCTTCCCTCTCGCACCCCTTGTCCCTCTTCCAATAATTTGCAGTAGCTTTCCTTCCTTCGAAGGAGAGCCTCCGTTCTATAATGGCATGATCATGGTGGTAATTTGTGGTAACACTAGTACCGTTTGAATGAAGTTAAACACGACACTCTGATGGGAACAGTATTTTGGCCTGTAGAAAATCTTAAGTCGAAATGGACCGACCTGCAGTCGTTCAAATTAATTAAATCGTTAGCTCTGAAGCCTCAGAGTTGACTTTGTTGGGATAGCTAAAGGGTTTTCCAATAAGAATTATATTATTCCGTGTGGCGACCATATTAAATATGATAAATGTCACTAGCTGTCATTTGTGTTCAATATACTCTGATAATTTATTATAGTACAGTACACTATTCAAGATCGTTTCGTTATTAACCAAAAACTTTATGAAAATAGACGTTTTTTTTGGTGCGATCACAACGTGCACTTCGCGAAAACTATGGTCCACATAATTGCCCAACTATGCATGCAATTCGTCGAATCGCTGAAAATTTTGAAAAGGATTTTACTCTTCACAATGCAATAGTAACAACAAGACGTCGAAATGCAAGAACTGTAGAGAACAATACTGCTGTAAGAGATAGTGTTGCAGAAGTTCCCAATTGATCGATTCCTCATCGTGCTCCAGAATTAGACCTTACAAGAACGACAACTTATTTTGAAATTGTTTGAAATTGGATTTACACCCGTATAAGACTGTGTTGGCCTAACAACTGAAGCCAGTGGACGATCGTAAGCATCGTAACTTTGCGCGTTAGAACAACTGGAAGCGGATCCTAATTTTGGCTAAAAAATTATCTTTTCACATGAAGCTCATTTTTGGTTCAGTGGATACGTGACTAAGCACATTTGCCGTTTTTTGTGTGAAAACAATCCTCAGGAGATTCATGAAAATCGCTTGCATCCACAAAAGGTTACTGTGTGTGGTGTAGTTTATGGCATGGTGGAACCATTGGACCATTTTTTTAAAAACAAGATATGAAATGCAGTTACAGTGGATGGGGAGCGGTATAGATTGATGTTAACAAAGTGTTTTTGGCCAAACTTACATGAATTTGATTTAAATGACTTGCGGTTCTCGAAGACGGTGCCACATGTCATACTGCTTATGCCACAATCGAAGTATTACAAGAAAAAATTGATGGAACAATTATTTCAAAAAATTCAACTTTTAATTGGCCCCCTAGAAGTTTTAATTTAACTCCTTTCCATTACTTTTTCTGAGGTTGTTTAAAATCATTAGTCTATGCGAACAAACCAAAAATGACTGATGTATTAAGATTAAACATCGAATGCTGCATTCATAACATTAGACCGATTTATAGCACGAAGTCCTAGGAAATTAGGTTTATCGAATGTGCTCCTGTGCACGAAGTCGAGATGGACACTTACATGATTTGTTATTTAAAACATAATGTAACGAACTAGACTGTAAAATAAAATAAAAAGATTGATTGTATCGGATAAAGTTTCTATTTAATTTAATTTTAAAATCATATCGTTCTTATTGGAAAACCCGTTATACGTTTCGATAGGCGGAAAATGAGCGCTACGACTACTTTTGGATTTTGGCATGTACCTATGCGTAGTAATGAGCAAAGCATTTTAAAATTAGGTGCTCTAGAATGCAGACTTTGATGCTCTAGAACTTTCGTAGCTTACATTTTTCATTTGGAGTATCCATTTTCGGGTCACTGTCGTTTGAACGTGAGCGTGACTAGCTAAAAACATTCACATCAGAACATATTGAGTGAAACAAATCAAGTTTAATCAAACACCTAAGTGTATGATTAAGAACTGTGATAAGTAAATTCTGTGAAAGATTTTTTTTTTTTGAAAAGTAAACCCAACTTTGCATCAGTGCTTTTAGCTATCTCATCGGCGTCCGCGTTGATAGTTATTAATTAAGTAACTGACAGGACTTTACTCTTCCCCATTTGTTTAATGAAAAATATATATACCATATTTCGGCAAAGACGAATTAATGGAAAGCACGGCCCTTTTTTGGTATAATTTTAATTGGCTAATAAAATATGTTGAAAAAAAAATCCAATTTGATGTCATGTTGTTTTCTCCATATATTATATTGGATTTGGGCAAAGTTTAACACCTTGTATGTTAAAAACTTGCACATGGTATCTTTTGTTCATGATGTTAATAAGTACAACATATAAAAAATCAGCCAATTTTACCGAAGCCGATTTTTTATAAGGCTTGGGCGTGGCCCTTTCATGAAATATGTAATTTTTTAAAATATACAACCTGGTTTTTCGAATTCAGAACCTCTAAATAATTGTAATAGAAAACCCATTACAAACTTTTTATTTGATTTTATATTTATTATTCGGTTTTTAACACAAAAGACTATTTGTTTTTTTTTATTGTCCTAAAATCTATTAACGAAATAAACAATTTAAGTAATCTATAAATAAATTAATTTCATAATTTTAAGATGAGGTTTCACTTTAGTTTTAGACGTTCCTCAAAACATCAATAAGCTTAGCAATGATGATGAAAGTATGACTTCGAGTGACATCACCACTGTAGGAGAATCGAGTATATATCACCGTACCGTTTATACACCTAGCATGGTTCCAGAGAGTACATGGCGTCCTAGTTGGTTACCACAAAGCACAGAAAGCGACAACATGAATATTCAAAACACAGAACAACCTAATGTCAATGTTCCAATGGTGAGATCGCCTGGAATAAGTTCTCAAAAGGAAGAGAGATTTAGCGTCAGTCATCATAGTACAAAAAGGTCCAGTGTAAATCCTTCAAACAAAACTCCATTAAGTACTGATTTCGAAAACGTAAAACAACCTAGCAGGATATCACAAAATGACGATAAACCTACGACGATTACAAAGGAGGTCGCATCACTTAATATGTATCAACCTACCGCTAAATCGAATTTCTATCAAAATATGAAACCAGATTATATAAACCCAGGGGCGAGGGATCCAAACGTAGACAATAATAGTGGTGAGCCAAGTGCGCTCAAAAAAAGCAAAGCTACGAATACAAAAGTTCCAAAAATATACTGTAGTGAGTAAGTAGTAATTCCTAATTACTATTCATTGATTAGCACTTAAACTAATTATGACATGGGTTTATCTGCATTTTCATTTTTAACACGATTTTTAAGGAGGCTGCCCGCATTTGTGAAGATTTATTTAAAAAAATTATGTTTAACGAATCGGAGAATTATATAAAATTGCATGCTACAAAAGATTAACGGCTTTACGGCAGTGTTAATATAATTAATTAATATAAAGAATGTTATATTTACAATTCACGTATTTGCATTGACTTATCGATACATATGATTTTTTTTCGATTCATATTTCGTTTTTTCATTGTTTTGTTTTTTTTTTAAGGTAAATTTCGCTTTGTCCATAAAATTGTAACAATTTTCCTGCGACAATAAAGAATACATTTTGTTTGAGATATTTCCTGTATAATCTGTACTGCCAGAAAGGAGAATAAACGATTTTCAAAATTCATGGATAAGAAACTTAATATGCTTAATATAAATAACAATAAAGATATTTTCAAACAATATGTTACATATACCTAAATAACACTTTTATTTCCTACGTACTTACAGTTTTCAGTTCATAAAGCCGAAAAAAGATAGATTCTTGTTTTATGTAAGACATTTCTCAAGAAAACATCTATTTTAAAATCTTTTTCTGTTGCCAATTTTAACATTTTCTAAATCCTTGTGTGTGTCTTATTAACATGTTGTGTTAGTGCACATCCATCAGTACTTAAACGAATATCACTTTTGTGGGAAATTATACGCGATTTTAAATTTTTGGAAGTTTGTCCTATATAATTTCCATTACAATTGTTACAGTTTATTTCATATATTTTAGGCGTTAGATCTTTTATGTATATAAATGATTTATATTTTTTAACATTTAATTACAAAATAATCTTGGTTTTCATTATGGTTATTATTAATAGTAATATTTTCTGTGTTATTAGATAAAATTGTAGAAAACAGATATAGCTATTGTAAGGCGACGTTATCAAAATAAGGCTCCGCCTCATTAAGTTTTTATATTACGGATTAAAATTTATAGTGAAAATGGAAAGAAAATAAGGAGCTGGTCGGTCATCAGGTAGAAAACAGCTTTATTAATTTTCTGCAAAACTCCTACTCGACGGCATTGTCAATATTATTATGAAATCAGGCATCAACAAACTTCGCGAGCTGTGTTGTGGTATCTTGAGAAACAATTGAAATACAAAAAAGGTTTTTTCGATCAAACTAGAACTTAAGGGGCAATCCAGAGCAAAAAATTATACGAGTACATTTAAAACAAAATTTATTTTTTGCTAACTCGGTAAACTTGACATCACTGCAAATATCGTCAACGAATATGAGGAAGCCAATATAATATATGAACAAAATTTGATGCATCTAAGTATAGTACGAGTAACGAAATATTTAACCGTTTCGGTACTTAGTATTATGGATTCACATTAATGCTGGCAGAGACAATCGTCAAATATAAAAATAAGCACAGGGTAATATTTAAAAAACAAAGTTTACTTATTTTCCGCAAACGGTTAAACTTGACAACATTGCCATTACCATCGCCGCGACAGGCATTACTGTTTATTCTTACTCTACTACTGAAATATTTGAGCGTTCCGGTACTTATTAAAAAAAAAACGCTGATGGTCATATCTTTAAAAACAAGTGAAATAAAAGCTTGGTGTTCTAAGAGCATACTAAGATTGGCAGGGATAGGCGGAAGGCATGAAAATGAGTATGTTACATAAAAAAGCGAAGTTTATTTATTTTCTGCAAGACTGGTAAACTTTACAACATTGTCATTATCATCATAATATCGTTAATGATCAATAACCCATGTGTACCAAATTTAGAGCATCTACGTCAAGGGTCTTCAACCCGCGGACCTCGGGCCGCTAATTTCTTGCGGCTCCCAGAGGGTAAAGAAAATATTTTATCACGCCGCGACCGCGAAAGAAACTCCAACGAGGTAGCGCCACCTAGTTAGAAGAGATCCACTCCGTAAACTAGCGATCACGACTACCCACAAGGCCACTAGATAGCGCTGCAAGTCTATTGAATCTTT
This sequence comes from Kuschelorhynchus macadamiae, assembly GCA_030620095.1. Classification (NCBI taxonomy): domain Eukaryota; kingdom Metazoa; phylum Arthropoda; class Insecta; order Coleoptera; family Curculionidae; genus Kuschelorhynchus; species Kuschelorhynchus macadamiae. The sequence goes on along the minus strand of JAUTXW010001262.1, from coordinate 2,590,199 downwards.
CTAATGATTTTAGAAATGATCACTACTAGAGGGACCTACTAGTCCAGTCTCGAAATTTCGATTTTCGATATAAAGCCGGCATCACATGACAGCGGCAGTTCTAATTCCAAGAGCGAACGAAGCGATACTAGCGAAAGAAGTGTCAACTAGCAGTGAAGTTGCTGCCTCTGATAAGTGTAAGGAGGATCCTGTATTGTGGAGTGCAATCGCGCAAGTTTAATTTTGTCGTGGACATTTTTATCGAAGAATTAAACTCGTTTCTGCCACTTTGGCATTAAAAATGGCTTCTACTTCAAATAAACAACGAAAACTTAGTGAAGAAAAGCGCATATTTCAAGAAAAGTGGACTGAGTTGTACTTGTTCGTTAGTGTTAATCAAAAACCCGTCTGTTTGGTGTGTCAAGAATCCCTTTCCGCCTTGAAAAATAATAATTTAAAAAAGAAATTACGATACAAAGCATGCCACAAAGTTTGAGACATTCAAAGGACAATTACGGCAAGACAAAGTGAAAGCTCTAAAAAGTCAGCTTCAACGACAGCAAGATAGTTTTCAAAAGCAGAACATTGAAAATAAAGCAAGCGTGAAGGTTAGCTACATTATTTCCGAAAAAATAGCTTTGAAATGAAAACCTTTTACTGATGGTGAATTTATCAAGGAATGTATGGAGGCCGCCGCTGAAGTAATGTGCCCGTCTCAAAAAAAAAAAAACTTTTTTCTAAAGTTAGCTTGTCCGGTGTTACTGTCGCCAGAAGAGTAGAAGGGTTAGCAGCAAAGCATTGAAAATTCACTAAAAGAACGTGCATCGAAGTTCGTATATTATTCTGTCGGGCTCGACGAAAGCACAGATTTAACCGATACCGCTCAATTAGCTATATTTATTAGGGGCCTTGATAATAATTTTGAAATCACTGCCCTTTTTCCAAATAATAAAGGAACTACAAAAGGATGTGATATTTATAAGTGTTTGATGACAGTACTGAGACAATATAATTCAGAATTGACAAACCTTTCTGCAACTGTAACAGATGTGGACCGTCAATGTTAGGAAAAATTATGGGCTCGTGGGTTTGATGAAAAAAACAGCAGAAAGATCTTCCTTTGATGCATTACCATTGTATCGTTCATCAACAAAATCTGTGCAAAATCCACAAATATTGATAAGATGATAAAAATGGTCGTAAAAACTGCGGAACTTCATTAAATCACGCTGCACCTCAATGATTTGAACACCAAACTACAAAGACAAGAAAATCTCTTCAACAACTTACTTGACACTGTAAAGGCGTTTGAGTTTAAACTCGATTTATGGAAAACTCAGTTGCTGAAAAAAGAGTTTACGCACTTACATAAACTAAAGAGTTGTGAATGTACAGATGTGGATAAATATGTCGCAGCACTAGATTTACTCAAAAAAGAGTTCCAATCAAGGTTTTCTGACTTCAGAGATAATGAAAATTACATCAATCTCTTTTCCCGATCATTCAGTGTATTCGTTGAAGACATGCCAGAAAATTGTCAGATGGAGCTTATTGACTTGCAGTGTAATTCGGAGCTGAAAGACAAGTTCGACATGGGTCTTCTTGAGTGTTATTCAAAATATGTCGATCAAAACTCGTTTCCTGAAATCCGAAAACATGTCCTGAAAATGATGTCTCTGTTTGGGAGCACATATGTGTGCGAGCAGCTGCTTTCTCGCACGAAGAATACGAAGTCTAAAACAAGGTCGAGAGCTACAGACGCACATCTGGAAGGAAGTTTGCGGGTTGCAACTTCAAAAATAAATCCAAATATCGACACACTTGTCAAGAATAAACAATGTCAAAAATCGCATTGATTGATTGAATTTTTTAACCAATAAAAATTATTACACTTTGAAATTGTATGTTTTTTATTTTATTGATGGGGTGGTAAAGTGACGTGGACCACTGTGATCGTTCGGACGATGTGAAATCGATTTTTGGTTCTTGCACTAAAAAAGGTTGAAGACCCTTGAGCTAGGTAAACAAGTTTGGAGATATTCTCCACTTCCTATAATTTTGAAATACCTTAATAACACCTAATATACACAGTAATATAAAGTTATTTTATAAATACGTTTTCAGTAAGCCCTCGAAAAACCCGCTGATAAGTCCGGACCTCCATCCAGTGCCTTCATATACCAGTACAAGACACAGTGCTTTTCAAAATGAACCAACTATTCTAAAGTAAGTTCAAAATCATAACTGTTAAAAATATGTGTAGGCAAGTTACTTTACAGGCTCAATTTGTCGATTATATTTTTACATTAAGAAAAGGGTTTACTAGAAAAAGGGTTAAAACTAGTTTCTCGAAATACACCTCTTAATGTTCTTTAAGAAATCCGAGATTGATTAGCAGCACAATAATGACGCCATGGCTTAATTTTTGATACACAAAAATAAAAAAATTTCTCCCACAATAAAGCCATCAAATGCTTCTACTAATGACTAAGGATTTCATATATGTGAGGGATAGATGATTATGCTGTAATATTCTTTTACATTAGACCAAGCAAGTTTTAAATAATAATAAATATTAATTGCATTAGGTATTTTTTTTTTTAAAAAGCGGTAAATTATGCTTACGAGCCAAAAGCAAATTACGTAATCCGATGAGTAAAAAAAGTCACTTAATTCATAAGCTATATACAACATTTTTATCTATAAATTTTAACTTGTAA